>UELV01081417.1:0-11832 GCA_900490015.1 Megastigmus stigmatizans
GAAGCGGGCCAGAATATTTAATACTTACTTACTTTTTTTACTTACCAATTAAAAGTGAATGATAATCTGATAAACCAAATTCTTTTAATAACTTTTCCATATTCACACAGCATTCAATAAGTTGCACAAAATCGGAGTACTCCAAAATCGTGAGCGACCGGCGAAACAAATGAAACGATGATGTAAAAACACGGTTATGCTCGCACAAGTGAACACTGTTAAACAAATAACTGACAGGCTTGAAGCTAATATGGTATATTAACTATTAACATATCTATTATTTGATACTAATATATAATACTTTTCTCTTAAATAAGAATAGTTTATTATTGTATGCTATTATTATAGATACTAATATATACAAGAATTAACATTTCAAATAAATACGTATGTTAACTGTAACAATATCTTTCTCTCAGTGTAATCTAACTTCTGATGCTAATCAATTATCTTATTTAATCCAATTCGAAAAGATGAAAATGATTTTAAATTATCATGAAACGATTTTAGCAATAAAGGGAACAAGTCAGAGGATGATACCTGGTCGTTAAAGATTGAAAATTTGTCAGCTAATTGGTGTCTGAGAATTACTGACAACACTCTCGAGAACATAAGTTTGAATATAAAAAAAGGCAAATTGTACCTGGTGATCGGGATGGTGGGATCTGGAAAAAGCTCCCTCCTTTCTTCCATTCTCGGTGAAATCAATTTCGCGAATGGTAATATCAAGATCAAAGGAAGCATAAGCTATGCAAGTCAGGATGCCTGGATTTTCGGCGCATCGATCAGGCAGAACATTGTATTTGGTCAGGAATTTGTGAGGCAGCGATATGAACAGGTTATCAAGGTCTGCTCGCTTCTTAAGGACTTTGTACAATTTCCTAAAGGGGATAGTACGATTGTGGGAGAAAGAGGAAGTTCGCTGTCTGGTGGGCAAAAAGCAAGAATCAACCTGGCCAGGGCTGTCTATCGGCAAGCTGATATCTATCTTCTGGATGATCCTTTGAGTGCGGTGAGATGCATAGTACAACACGAATTCGTCATATGTCATTTTCTGTTTTTTTTTTAAATTTATTTTAAGTAAAATTATTTAATTATAGTAAAAGAAAGTATAAAAAGCTCCCCGAGAAAAAAATGAATTTTTTAAAATTGACAGGTAGATACTCATGTAGGGAAAGAACTATTTGAAGAATGCATAAAGAAATATTTATCGAATAAAACTCGAATCCTAGTAACGCATCAATTGCAATATATAAAGGATGTTGATGGTATTATCCACTTGGATCAAGGGAAGGCGCAGTATTTTACAGATTATCATAGACTATTGGAAGAATACCCAGAGTACAGCTATTTAATAGCACCAGATAATAAATCAAACGATACAAAAGACCTTTGCGTGACAAAAACCGCGCTATCAAGATCTTTAAATGCAAACTATGTAAATGAATTAAATTTATTGTTTTAAAAATCAACATAAAAAAAAAAGAAATTAGTTGCATTAAAGCGTATACTTTCAGCTTCAAGATTCTGAGGGCGAAGATGATGTATCGAAAACTTGTGATTTAGAGGATATTATGGAAGAATCGTCAGAGGGTGCTATAAAAGGCAGCGCTCTTTTCAAATATTTCCAGTGCGGCTCCAGTTTATGCGCTATATTTATAATGACTGCATTATTTATCATCACGCAGATCATCGTTAGCACATACGATGTATGTTTACCATTATTGTAAGGATTTTGATTTGAACAAAATTAAAAAAAAACTTATCTTTTTATAAAAAAATTTCTATCTTTTCATAATCTGTTTTACTATCTAGAATAAATGCCGAAGAATCTCGAAATTATCTCACTAGTCGAATAACCAACGGAAGCGATCCACTGGAAGAAAAATATTACAACTCCATAGAATTCTATTTCTACGTCACCACAGCGATCGCGTTGTCTATATTTTTTATCGGTTTATTGCGCTCGATCGTTTACTGTAACATTTGCATGCGTAGCAACGAACGTCTGCACAATTCAGCCTTCGCAGCAGTACTCTGCACGAGCTTACGGTTCTTCGACACAAATCCCAGTGGCAGAATTCTGAATCGTTTTTCCAAGGATATGAGCGTTCTCGATGATCAGCTACCAAGAACATTTTTTGAATCTTTACAGGTTTTACTAATGATTGCCGGAGGTCTGATTATTACCAGCACTATTAATGCGATGTTCTTGATCCCAGCGATAGGCATAGGAATTTTATATTTCTGGATGAGAAAGACTTATTTGAAAATCAGCAAGAATTACAAACGTCTGGAGGGAATGAGTAAGATATTCAAATATTGGTACAGTTTGCATGAAAAGATAATGTATTGATATTTATTTTTTATTGCTAGCTCATTCTCCAGTATTTACTCATCTAAATGCTACCCTCAATGGACTTTCCACGATAAGAGCTTATCAGGTAGAGGACATTTTGAAACAGGAATTCAATAAATTTCAAGACATTCATACATCTTCGTGGTACACATACATGTCCTGCCATTATGCGTATCTGTTCTCCTTGGAATTGACTACTTTCATCTTTACAACTTTTGTGATTTACAGCTTCTTATTCTTTAAAAATTGTAAGTTCTAAACGTATATATCTTAATAATTTCATCGTTATATCCGATTAATTTTTAAAGTTCTTTCATGCTCATACATGTCATTGAACTTTCAAATTATGCCTTCTTCTAATACATTAGTGCAACTCAATTAGAAATTTAACCACTCCTATAGATTTAAACAGTAGCCAAGTGGGTCTAGCCATTACACAAATCATGGCATCAAGCTCACTGGTACTATGGGGAATGCGAACAACTGCCGACGTATCAAACCAGATGATGTCTGTCGAACGAGTCATCGCGTACACGCAAATTCCACCAGAAAAGAATCTGAGAGCACAAGTTGACGGATCCAAAAAAATAAAGGTAAAAGGGCACGAAAATTCGACGAATCTCATTTCTCCACCAAATGATTGGCCCACTCAAGGTGCTATCAAATTTGAAAGTGTATTTATGAGATACGCTGAGGAGGAAAAACCGGTATTAAATGATCTGAACTTCCTTATTAGACCGGCGGAAAAGGTATGTAGACGGATTGAATTGTGCATGATATCGTTATAAAATATACTTCCATTAATGTAGTTTCAATCTAAAATGTTGTCTGTACAGATAGGAATCGTCGGTAGGACAGGAGCTGGAAAATCATCGCTTATTTCGGCATTCTTTAGACTAGCAAAAGTACAGGGTATCATTGAAATAGATGGAATCGATACTGAACTATTATCTTTGGAAGACTTGAGAAGTCGCATATCGATTATTCCCCAAGATCCCGTATTATTTTCGGGTACACTGCGAAGGAATTTGGATCCATTCGATGAATGTACTGATAAGGCACTGTGGAATGCATTGGAAGAGGTAATATATAAAAAAAGAAAATAAAGAAATTTAAAAAAATATTTTTCAGTCGTCGCTCCACAAAAAAAAAGAATAAAATGAATTTCGATATTTGAAAATAGGTTTACCAGTTCTCGAAATACAGATACACATAAACACAAACAAGAAAGTTCTCATGATGTTAAAAAATATTTTTAATTACTTAAAGAAAAAGTTTTGTTTTCCTTGATGTACAAAAAAAACTTCCTCTCCCAGGAAACAGAACTTGAATTTTTGTAAATTTATAGGTGGAATTCAAAGACGTAATTACATTACATGGAAATAGCTTAGACTGTCGGGTACTGGACAGAGGCTCGAATTTCAGTGTCGGTCAGCGACAATTAGTCTGCTTAGCAAGAGCTATTCTGAGGAATAATCGAGTGCTGATGTTGGACGAAGCTACAGCCAATGTTGATCCACAAACCGATGCATTGATCCAGCGAACCATCCGAACCAAATTCGCTACTTGCACAGTTTTGACTATAGCTCACCGTTTAAACACGATAATAGACAGTGACAAAGTCATAGTCATGGATAAGGGTCATGTAGTTGTAAGTTTTAACAATTTGTTTCTCAAGCCTAAAACATAATTATTACCTAGTTGAAATAAGTAATTTAATAATTAGTCTGCATGTTTTTCAATGTGCCTAATTATTAACGTAGCGATTCATTTTTCAGGAATTTGATCATCCACACATTTTACTTCAAAATCAAACTAGCCAATTCACTTACTTGGTCAAAGAAACCGGTCAGGCCATGTCTGAGAAACTATTCACTTTAGCGAAACAATGTTATGATGAAAAAATTGAAGATTATGTAGAGACTAGTAGATTATGACAGTAACACATAATTTATGTCATAATTATTTATGCTAGAAATTTAATATTTTTTTTTATAAAACAATGTAAATACCAAAGACAGTCTAGTATTCTTTTAAATGCAGCATGAATAAATTAAAACAGCTTAGTCCAGAAGAGCTATTATTATAATAGGCTAATATATTCAGGTCTGATAAGTTACATATGTCAATTAATTTCAAGGTGATTTCATTCTGATAATGAATATCCAAGGAAGCCATTTATATTATAAATAGAAATACGAAAAAATAAATGAATCTGTGAAAATATCCTACAGTGTTTCATATTTTATATAGTTCCGATTTTTTATTTGAGTAGCGATCAGTGATTCACTAAAAATTAATGACAACCGAAAGAGCTTTTTGGATTCGAAAAGTATATACCTAGGTATACAAAGTGAGTGTTTTTTACAGTTATCGTTTCGGGGTACGTATCGATATGCAGCAACAATTATTACACCAATTATTAGTAACGTCATGGGAATGCGCTATAACAATCGTACATGCTACGTTTGTTAAGCACTCAGTCGAAGAAAAGAAAAGTTTGCATTTTATTTATCTTGCTCTTCCAAATTTATCTTTCTATTGCTTCCTCACAGAGGAAGCTTTGTAAATGTGAAAAAAATTTTTTTTCCAAAAATGCTTAACAACATTTATTAAGACTTTTGGGACAAAAATAGAGTAGTTTTGAGAAAAATTTTTTCGTGGCTGTGTGTGTGCGTTTTCTTATCACAAATGACCATATAATATGCCTTCATCGAGAAATTGCAACAAAACTATTTTAAATTCAAATAAACTTTTTTACTTATGTAATCATTGAGTAGGTTAATATTGCTAACGTAAATTTCTCAAACAAGGCCGTACGAAATGATTGTTAATTACAAAGGAATTTTATAAATAAGGCAGAATTCAAATTATGAATGAAATTAAAGTAACTACTACACCAAATCCACGAGAGTCTGCAAATTTCATTTCAAAATGTTTTTATTGGTAAGTTTTTATTTATATTTTATTAATTGAGAGTTTATTTAATAAGTGATTTGTAGGTGGACGAAAGAATTATATGAAAAGGCTTACAAAAAAGTTATATGTCTAGACAATCTATATGAGCCATTGAAAGCTGATAAAGCGACTATTCTTGGTGACAAACTTGAAAGGTTAGCTATTAAATATCGGTTAATTTAGCATTTGACTTTATTTATTTTAATTAATTAATAGTGTACATTTTTTCTTTAGAAAATGGAATAGACAACTAAATAAAGCAAAAATATGTGATAAAAAACCAAATTTATTGAAAGCTATTTTTCTTACATTTCAAGGTGAATTCTTTTTTATTGCATTTTGTCATGCATTTATTGAAGTGGTCCTTTCGTAAGTATTTTTTAGCTTTCATGATGCAGTTGATATTTTAATCTGGCTCACTTTTTTAAATTTTATGTAACACAAGTTAATGTAAGTTAATTATGTAAATCTTACATTTGATCATTTATCAGGATCGTAATGCCAATATTGCTTGGGTTATTGGTAAGAAGTTTCAACCCAAGAACAACTTTGTCAGAAGCAATCGCATATGCTGTAGGACTCTCAATAGTAAACACGGCCAGGGGAACGATAGGAAACCATACTAATTACCACTTGTTTCACCTTGGCGGGAGGATCCGAATAGCATTATGCTCTTTAGTATATAGAAAAGTATGCTACAATGCTCAAATTAGTCCAAGTTACGAATAATAAAATTGCTTATAATAAAATTACAATTATTTTCTTAACGTATTCGCTCTCTGGAATAAATGAATCTAGGTATTTCGCTTTATGAAACAATCCCCTTTTCAGGCTCTACGGTTAGGTAAAAAAGCATTGAGCGATACATCATCTGGGAAAATCGTTAATTTAATTGGAAATGACACCAATAGATTGCAATACACGCTCATGCATCTGAATTCTATCTGGAGTGCTCCTTTATTAGCACTATTATCGGCATACATTTTATACATTAAGGCTAGTTACGTTGGTTTCATTGGGATTGCTTGTTTATTGATTGTAGTTCTTATTCAAGGTAAGCGTATTCATTGTGTGAACAAGGAATTCCTTCGCAATCTTTCTTGAAACCCATTGACAACAATTTCTTGCTTGTGCAGTGTTTATGGGAAATCTATCAACGAAATACAGGAAAAAGGCTGCAGTCATAACTGAGGACCGAGTGCGACTGATAGAGGAAATAGTGTCTGCAGTGCAAGTGATAAAGATGTACGCGTGGGAGAAGCACTTTTGTGCTCTCGTTAAAAAGGCCAGAGATTCAGAGCTCAGGATAATTAGCGTAAGCGCTTATTTCCGCGGCATAGCCTTTGTATTCAATTTGTTTACTCCACAAGTCGCGCTTTACTGCAGTGTAGTAGCGGCGTTTATGCTCGATGAAAAATTGACACTCGTGAGTATCTTTGTTCTCATTTTGTTCTACTTCACGCTTTCGGATGCGATGGTCAAAGGATCAAGAGGATTGTCCGACTTGACCGAGGGCTTGGTCTCTATAAGACGTATACAATGTTTTCTGATGCTCGATGAATTTTCCCCGGATTACTTGACGTTCGTGAAGTCAACTATCAATAAATCGAAGGATTATAATAAGAATTACGACAATTCATCCAATGAGAATTGGACGATAAAACTGGAGCAGCTTACAATCAAATGGGATTTAACTTTACCCGATAATACCCTGAACAATATTAGTTTGAAATTTAACGAGCGCAAGCTATACGCGGTGATTGGGATGGTTGGAACGGGTAAAAGCTCTTTATTATCATCGATTCTGGGAGAAATTAAAGCGATCAAGGGACATGTACAGATCAAAGGAAGCTTGAGTTACGCCAGTCAAGAAGCATGGATATTTGAAAATACCGTCAGACAAAATATCTTATTTGGAGAGAAGTTTGATGAAAAGCGATACCAGGAAGTTATAAGTGCATGTTCTCTTGATCGCGACTTGAGACAATTACCTGACGGCGATCGCACATTGGTGAGAGAAAAGGGTGCAATTTTATCAGGCGGTCAAAAAGCAAGGATTAATTTGGCCAGAGCGATTTACAGACAATCCGAT
Organism: Megastigmus stigmatizans; assembly: GCA_900490015.1. Lineage (NCBI taxonomy): Eukaryota > Metazoa > Arthropoda > Insecta > Hymenoptera > Megastigmidae > Megastigmus > Megastigmus stigmatizans. The sequence goes on from UELV01081417.1 coordinate 7,410, forward strand.
ATATATTTGTTAGATGATCCATTGAGTGCGGTAAGAAATTTTAAAAACTCTTTAATTGACTTATCCGCGGTTGGCCTGAATTGGCAGAAAGTTTTTTTCGCAGGTAGACGCGCGGGTGGGAAAGCATTTGTTTCAAAAGTGCATCGTCAACTATTTGAGAGGGAAAACGCGAATTTTGGTGACGCATCAGCTTCAATACATTAAAGAAGTCGACAGTATTATATTGCTTGATAAAAATAAAGCTCTGCACTATGAATCTTACCATCAACTCCTAGATCATTATCCAGAGTACAGTACTTTGATCGCAGTGGAAGGAACTGATGGAGCTACTGAAAGAGATATTGTCACAGACTCGGTTTGTAATTGGTACACACTTGGTTTGTAAAAACAATTGAACTTATTATATTGTGATTGGCATATAACATTTTTAGGATAGCGAATGTGAACGCGAAGAGAGATTTGTTATAAAAGATGATAGCGATGAGTCTCGAAAATCGGAAGAAGACGTGGATAAATCACCAGACCTCAGTTATGGCAGATTGTTATTAAAATATTATCGATCAGGATCTAATTTATTTCTTATTTTTGTTATGCTTGCGCTCTTTGTAGCTACGCAGTGCTTCGTAGGCTTAAATGATTTATTCATATATTCATTGTAAGTAAAACATTGATTTAACGGAATATATTTTTAAATTTTCTATCAAATTTCAAAATTGTTTCTTACAACCCTTTCTGAGCTTCACACTCAACTTTTTATACATAATATATTGCAGCGTAATCAAAGGAGGGAAATTTCAAAATTCTTTGAAGCACAACGTTAGCGAACCTTCGGAAAAATATGATTTGCATGATTTAAGAATTCTTTTTTATACTTACACTTCTATAGTCTTTTTGATATTTGCTATCGGTGCTATACGATCCCTAGTTTATAGCACCGTGTGTACACGTAGCTCTCGAAGTCTACACAATTCAGCAATTGAAGCTTTAATAAGAACGAATCTCAATTTCTTTCACGTTCATCCCAGTGGCATAATACTGAATCTATTTTCCAAAGGCATGTTTGTCATCGACGAGGTTCTGCCTGCGACAATGATGGACGCCTTACAAATTCTCATAATGATAGCGGGGTCTATAATTATTATTTGCTACGTTAGCCCTGTTTTAACTGCACCTACTGTGATTGTTGTTCTCACTTGTGTATGGATTTGGATAATCTATTACAGGACCATGTGTAATATCAGATATTTAGATGCAAGAGGTAATAGGCTTGAGCTTTTACATAATTATTAGGTTTTGAATAAACGTTCATCGAACCATTTATACCGTTTTAGCTCAAGCTCCACTACTCACGTATCTCAATGAAACACTCAATGGGATTTCCACCATTAGAGCATATCGATCTGAAAAGATTTTAAAGCAAGGATTCGATAATTTGCAAGATATACACACATCCGCATGGTATTATATTATAACTTGCAAACTTGCTTATGGCTTTTGCATAAAGTTGATAATTTACACTTTTGTATTGATTATCACTTGCATTGTCGTCGCATATAAAAATCGTAGGTTAATAGGTTTTATCATCGCAGCAGAGATAGAGAATCGATATTATAGTATTTATAGTAATAGTAATTATTTTCGCAGACTTTACTGGAAACGGAGTAGGTCTCGCTATGAAGCACCTGATCTATATGACTGCCTCGGTCCCATACGGAGCTATGATGAGCGCCGAGACAGGAAATCATATGACGTCTGTTAATAGGTTTTTGGACTACAAGGAACTTCCTCAAGAGGATGAAAAAGAAATAGTTAAAAAGAAAAATAGCAAAGAATCGTCAACGAGATGCATTAATCTTACTAAACAATGGCCCAGTAAAGGTTATGTGGAGTTTAAAAATGTTTCCATGCGATATGAAGATAAAGGAAATGTAGTTTTGAATAAAATAAGCTTCTGCATTAAAGCAGGAGAAAAAGTACGTGCTCGTACGTTTTAAAATTAAAAAAAAAAAGTATAGTTTATTATTATTCTATAATCATATATTTGCTTGAAATAGGTAGGAATAGTTGGGAGGACCGGCGCAGGGAAGTCTTCACTAATATGTGCACTATTCAGACTATCGAAAATTGAAGGAACAATAATGATAGACGGAATTGATATTGGATCGATATCATTAGAAGCTTTGAGACGTCGTATATCAATTATTCCTCAAAATCCTATACTGTTTTCAGGTACATTGCGAAGCAATTTAGATCCGTTTAACGAATTCTCCGATGATAACTTATGGAAAGCTTTGGAGCAGGTTAGATTTGAGTCGGAAATGTTAGATTTTAATTCACTGCTAAGTATAAGATATACTTTTATTTGCAGGTCGAATTGAAAAAAGTCATGGGTGCATCTGTCATTGGCTTGGATAGCCAAGTAGTCAACAGAGGATCGAATTACAGTGTCGGCCAGCGACAGTTAGTTTGCTTGGCAAGAGCAGTTTTGAGAAAAAATCGTATATTGGTGTTGGATGAAGCCACGATCAACGTAGATCCACAAACAGATTTTCTGATCCAGAAGACCATACGAACTAAATTTGCTTCATGCACAGTTTTGACTGTAGCTCATCGTTTGAACACTATAATAGACAGTGATAAAGTCATAGTGCTCGATGATGGCTGTCTTATCGTAAGTATATATATATATATGTTTGTGTGTATAATATATATATGGGTGATTCCACAAGAACGGAAAAATAAAAAATTTATGTCAAATTTACATGTAAATTTACATGTGATAAAAATTGTTTTGAATTGTTTTGAAGTGCTTTAGTTCTTACCTCTTTGAGCTGACCATTTTCTATAAAGGCTTAAATTGAAGTGCTCAAGTGAAGCAAAATTTTGAGACCTCATACGATGAAATCGGTCATGTCAGTCAGAGTTAGATTTTCAAGTGTATGTAGGGGCTATATCGACCAACCACAGACCTTCACCAAACATTCTGAAAAAATTCAGACATTCCGGAGGTAAAATGCAACAACTTTTGTATTTACCATTTTTACGATTTTATCCGAAAATTTTGAGATAAAAAATCACGAAGATTTGAAAATTCAAAAAAAAAATCCATTTTTGATGTATCTTTGAGACTTTAACTTGATAGTAATTAGACCCTTGCATGCAAATCTCTCAAAATTTAGAAATATATTCGGGATATATAATGCAACATTATTCCAAAGTTTTAGCGATTTTAAAATTTTAAGATTTTTCCGTTCGCGTGGAATCACCCATATATATGTATCTACACTCGTCATTTACATAATTACTTATGTACATTTCAATTTGATGTTTTTGCCCTAGGAATTTGATCATCCATACAATTTGTTACGGAAGGAGTCCAGTAAATTTGTTGCTTTAGTAAAAGAAACTGGTGAGACAATGTTTCAGCACCTGCTTGAAATAGCTGATCAGCGTTTCAAAAATACGTTTTCTGATATCCGATGATATTACCTATGTTTTAAACACTAGAGCGATGTGTAGGACCAAATAGAATGTAAATATTTAATAAATCAATATTATGGTTGAATTGTTTGTTTTTTAAATTAATTAAGTCCTCATTTATAAGAACAATAACAGGATAATCTTATTTTAAGACGAAAGCTGTTATAGCATATTGATGAAATATTTATCGATCTCCTTTGCGACCTGATGTTATATTTATAACGTATTTTATAAGCGCGCCGATTCACATCTTCTACTGTGACCCAAATGGACATTGTTACTCGTAACTTTCGACGCTGCTATTTTTTATGTAAAATTTTATTATAATTTTGGGTTTACCTGAGATTTTGACATGTATGAGAACTTTTGCGTGGATATATCGTTGAAATTTTTCAATTATTTCAGTTGGAAATGGTATAACCAACTCTTTACCAATTTTTATTAGGAATTTATTCCAGGGTGCTTACCAATATGACAAGATAAAACGTCTATTCGGGTATTTACGAGTCAAAGTTAATAAATTCTTTCTTACTACTATGACGAATAAATATAAATCAATATTTTTATTTACACACTTTAGTCGATTGGACATAGGTTATCATAGAATCAGCAACCGCAAGGAGTTAATTATCTACATTTTACACAAAACGTTATCCAATGGACTTAATAAAGTGTTTTGAGTGACTCCAATCTCTTTGCTGGAATATTTTCAAGTGAAAATGATATTTTTAATTGTAGCGTTACAGCAATATTTAATGATCAAGATTACAATAATTTTCATCATTTACATGTATATGTATACACTTGAATTGGCATACATTTTTTAACACGTTGAGTTATAACCCACTTATTAACCCATTAACGATCAAGACCCCGAATTTTCAACAACTTTTTCAAGGCTTTTTATCAATTAAAAAAGAGGTTTGAAAAAATTTGAAAAAGA
>UELV01081418.1:0-18132 GCA_900490015.1 Megastigmus stigmatizans
GGAGAAACGGCCACAGTATCAAGAGAGACACGATAAAGTTATCCTGCAACATGACAATGCTCGGCCACATGTCGCAAAACCCGTCAAGACATACTTAGAAACCCTAAAATGGGAAGTCTTACCCCACCCGCCGTACTCTCCAGACATTGCTCCTTCCGACTACCATTTGTTCCGATCGATGGCACATGGCCTAGTTGAGCAGCATTTCCATTCTTATGAAGAAGTCAAAGAATGGATCGATTTGTGGATCGCCTCAAAAGACGCATCGTTTTTTCGAGATGGTATCCGACAATTGCCCGAAAGATGGCAAAAAGTAGTGGCTAGTGACGGACAGTACTTTGAATCATAAACAACTAATCACTTTTTCAGAATAAAGCCTCAAATTTTCGGAAAAATCGGCGGAAGCAAAGTTGTGCACCTAATAATAAAAAATTAATTTTTTAAAAATACAATTAAAACGAGACTTTGAACATAAAAATTAATTGAACCATTCTTTAATTAAATTTATTTTAAAAAATACTTAAAAGTCAGAAAAATTCAAATATCCTCATAACTTATTTACCAAAAATTCTATTTGTAAATAAAATATTAAAAAGATTTAAGCCATTTTACTCCTTTTATCGAATGCCATAGAAACTCGATTTTTTTCATAATATCATTATTTCCTCAAAAAATAACAAATCTTAATGCCTACAAATTGAGCAAATCCATGCTAATAATATTCTTAATAACTGAATAAGTTTTCATAATGATTGATAAAAAGATTCAAAAGTTATAACTTTTAAACAATAACCTAAGTTTCATAAAATGACATTTTTCAAAATACCAAAGTAACGACGCAAGCTATTTTAAAAAATAATGTCTCAAATTGTAGGCAATTAAAAACTCTTTCAAACGCATATTGTACATTTTTTAAATATGAAACTTTCAATACGAGATAAGCTAAAAATCAAAATAAAAACAAATGTAATTGACAAGGTAAAAATCGCTAACATGCTCTCTGCTACAGTCAATGGGGCGCCTGACTATAACAACTCATTAGTATTATAGTGTGGAATTCATCGTCATCCGATGAATCATTTAAAATTTTTTCGTCACTTGATGTATTGATATGAGAGCTGTCAGAATCATCGTCGTCAGAACTACAACTTCCATCGTCCGAACTTCGACTAAAATATATTTTAGAAAAATTACATAACATTTTTTAAAATAAAATCAACTTTTAATAAACTATTAATGAGAACCTTAATTGAATTAATTATATTTCAAATCGCTGAAGAGAAATACTTACAAATTTAATTGTGTAAATAGAAAACTAAATAGATTTTTTTAATACGTCGACGCCGTGAGCGAAGTTGACTTTTCATATTTTGATTGTTTGAAATTTTACAGCAATTGAGAATCTATATAATACGATATTCATGTTATATCGCGACTGTCTATAACAAAGCTGCAAAGACTCGCTGCATATCTTGATTACCTATCTGTAGCTGTTACCGCCGTTGAGGATGGAAAAAATGTACGTGCACTTATTTGTGGAAAGAATCCGGAGGAATAGGCTTCTTTTCAAAGATATAAAAAAAAAAAGAAAAAGGGCAAAAAATACAGCCAAGTAGGGCACATGTTTTTATCCGGCAGAAGTTATAAAAACAAGCAGTATTTTAATAAACTGTATTTATTATGGTTCGTTTTCATGAATTTTTAAAATTAAAATCCTTGCATAACAAGTCGATGTAAATATATAGGGCGTTAATGTATAATATAAAAATATTCATTTGCAATTAATATTAGTCTTTAAATTTGTTCATTCCTGTAGACGATAAATAAAGAGTGATTAGAGGCATTAAAGGTTAGTAGTGACGGAAACATAATTGTAACTCCGGAAAAAAAGACATTGAATTTCACAAAATTATTGATACAAAAAGCTGTATTATCGAAAGAAAGTAGAAAGTAGTGAGTCACACAAATAAAAGGTGTTAATGGATAAAAACAGAGCTATTTCGAAGGAATCTGCGGTAACTAAATCGCTAATTTTTCGGATGATTCTACGAACGAGGAAAGCTATAAATAAGTACTAATTTTTCACAATTTTATATTTTAATAGCAAACTAACAAATTATTTAGAAATCAATTAAAATTTGTAATTTTATTTGTCATTAATGGAAATTTATTGAATTTCATTTAAATCTCTTCAATTTTCTCGAATTATTAAATTGAAATTTTGTATTTTAAATTGCAATCGCTGTTGCTTCATACACACGGATTTGTGTTTATGAGGCAATAGCGCGAGTCGTCCCTTAAAGAAGACCTTGCAAACTTCTGATGATACTGTAAGGTAGGTAAATCATCGCTGTCAAAAATTTTTCTTCATAAATTGATTTTTTCCTCCGACATTTTTTTTTAATATTATGCAATATTTTATTTCAGGTTAAACTCGTTCAAGGTCCCAGAATCTTTGTAAACGAGTACAAAATAAGACTTCTACATCAATATTTAAGAGTGATCCAAGAGATTTAATCCGACAGCTAATGAAACTAAGTTTGGCAGAGGAATAGTTAAAAATTAGTTCCGTTACCGGAAAAAATGACTGAGAGTCTACTCCTGCAAACGTTCTGGATAGAATAAAAAGTGAATTTTATTTTCTTCATAGACTTGCTTATACACAAGATAATTTTCATCTGCGGCGAAAAAAAATATCAGATAAAAAATAATGCTTATAGTGCTCCTAACAGCTTATTGCACAACTCTTAAAAATAAATAAAAAGAAAAGGCAGGGTTCATATTAAAGCAGTGTCATAGGCAAAGCGAAGCTAAGCATACTCGGCGCGATTTCAATCTGTATCTCTTGCCCGAGAGGTCTGTTATGCTACTGCGATGCAGAGCTCTCGGGCAAGAGAAATAGGCTGAAATCGCGCCGAATACACTTAGCAGTGAGAAAATCTACAATGCACAGGAGGCGTGTCCTTGCAGAAGCAGTTTCGGATGAATATACTTTACTTGATCTCCTACTAATGCCACACAGTATTTAGAACTTTTTCCTGTTGAACACTTTCGTATATCTGATTATTCTTGACGAATTAGAGACAAAAAAGCAGAAAAAAATTAGTCACAAATGAGGAAGACGTTTTCTAGCTTAATAAATACGGGAGCTACATAAAAAGTGTCAATGTACGAAATCTGCGCCTCCTCGAGACACATCTTTTCCTTACTGGGCACTTTTTCATAACTCTCATACATGACGAGTTATGTTTTTTTATTTTATTTTATTTTTATCAACGGGTACATGACCCCTTACAAAACATCACACTACAATAAAAATACAATTTTTAGCAAGGTACTTGATTACCATTACATGTATTCTTTCAGAACCAATGGTTTTCGCATGTTCCTTAAATAGACCTATTTTACTGAAATTTTCTAAATTTACATTAAATTGATTCCACACCTTCCTCATTCTAAATACCGTCGAATTAAACATACTAGTTTGTTTACACCCTATTTCTCTCAAATTTCTATAATATCTTACTGCATAATTGCTGCTCTGTAACTAAAATAAACTAGACAGTGTTGGATGTTCATCTGACAGTTCAACAAAAATCAGAAAAGAGTAGTCACAGGTAGGGCAAAGGTCTTCCAACTTGATAAATAGGGGAGCTATGAAAAAAGTCTTAATGCACCTTTTCGAAACGCATCTTTTTATGTTTAACAGTTTTCCATAGTTCACTTATTTCTCGAGTTCTTCACTTTTTTCGAATCACTCCGATCCCAATGAATCAATCCTGGACAAACGCAGAGGGACGTGTGGATTTATTATGTGAAATTAATCAAATTCATACAATTGCGTATCGAAATATTCCACAAATACTTAATTGATTAAATAATCTACTCGATATAATCTATAAAAATGTAGCATTATTTTAGATGGAGGTCGTCCCCGTATCTTTTTCTCCGTCAACCAAACTATTCGGAAGCATTCGGAATCTTCGAGTATTACTACAGCCAGACGGCGATCGATGGGCACAAATGTCCGGAAGTTAGGTGATTGCCAGCTCAAATCCACTAAATAACAAATGTGTGTATTCCACTGTGAGCGGCGTTAACAAATTAAAGGTAGCTTGCGAGGTGACAGTGCATCATCCGGATTGAAAGAGGAGAGATAGAGAGCGAGGAAACGCATCGAGAGAAGTTCTCTCGATGGGAACGAAACGAACCTATTTAATAGACTGTACTGTCTGTCTTTGTTTGTGCGTGCGCGAAGCACCTGAAGGATGGCTTCGAAAGTTCTTGAAGAACCAAAAACTAGAATTACTCGAACTTTTACCGAAATTGAGCGATTAAACTGGTTTTAATGGATATAAGCGACGAGTTCGCGTTAAGAACACTGCATAATTAGTAATTGCAGATAAATGAGTTGAAAAAGAGTTGAAATAATTATATGTATTTGAAATTCTCGAATCGCGAAAATAAATGCAATCTTTTCCACTCAATTTTTAATGGTTTTGCTTAATTCCGCGACATTAAGGGGGTAGCATAGTTACAACGCGCGCTGCTTGAAATAGTTGGCAAGGTTGCGGTCACCCCGGGCTTTTCAAAGTTTCGGGATAACTTAACCGATGATTCCATCAAGTTTGCGGTATTTGTCAATACTTGTCAAATACTTTTACATAATAGAGAGAAGACATTCCGATGGTTACGCAAGCACATTCCATTTTAACATCTCCATTTCTTTGCGCAAACAATGCTTCATCTTCATTCATTTAATAAACAAATAAGAATTTATACTGGAAATTGCTCTTTAATAACCACGTACATTCTAGTTCACGTAAAAAAAAAAATAATTACCTTACCCAGAAATCATTAGCATAATATGCCGAGCATTTATTTTTAATTAAAAAGTTCCTTGCGAACAATAAAACAGAAGTACGAATATCCTCGTACAGAAGTCAAACGACTCTTTTTGCGCCGCTGACAAAAATCCGAATATAACCACAAGTCGCACAAGGGAGAGAAAGAAAAGAAGCGAATTTGCGTATACATAATGCCTTGCGTATATACATATACCTCTGTCGCAGTAAGGGAACGGAAAATATCTTCGGAGAGAAAGGGAAAGCCTCCCTCACCCGCTGTAATTTACGACGCGACTTTAACGACTATTTTCAGTGTTTCCAGGGCGCGCGGCTCACTTTTTTACTCACGCTGTCCGCGCTTGTGATGTCGCGACATTCCGCACGATCCGTTTCTTCCCCTCTATTATATCGTTCCTGTCGCTTCCCTACGCTTAGTCTCTCTCACCATCGTAGCTTTCCTGTGCGATTGTAAGAAGTGAACTTATATGCCTTATGTTTTCATCTCGGACGTCTCTCGAAGATTATCGCACCAAACTCTCTCTTTGCTTTTCGTTTTTCATTTACTCTTCTTCTCCAGCTTATTCAACAAGCCTCCCTTCTTAAGTGATCGTGAATTCGCTGGCTGGACTCGAGTGTATACGCACTTTTAGATTTCTTTCGTTGTATCGTTTAATTTTAATATCGTATTGCAACGCAGGATTAATGGTAAAATAATGGACGATTCCGCGAGTGAATCTGGGCACCGGCTAAGTTATATCCCGCCTAATGGCTCTGCGGTTATGTAGGGACTTTAATTACCGCAAGCTGAGAGAAACGTTGGCCTACCACTGCTGTAGTCGCTGCCGCCGCCGCTATTGTAACACTAACAAGAAAACCCCTTTGCTTAGCGGCTGGCTATTTGTTACCGATATATACATATATACGCAGGGCAAGCCGCGCGTTGGGTTATAAAACTTCCATGTGATTTCACTTGCCCGGGCAATTACGATCCACTGCTGCTGCTGCTGCTGCTGCTGCTGTATCGCTTCTGCTTTTCACGCTGATGTTTTTATTAAGTTGAAAAATAATGGCTTGGGGTGTCTGTTGCGAATGGTGCGCTGAATCGTTTAGGGTATTGATCCGGAAATTTTTGGTTTTTGATGCACAATTTTTGGAACAAGACACGTGAGAAACTGCACCGGCTATTCAAGTGTCTAGTGCATTTTATTATTTCTGCAAACTATTGTTCAGTCCGAAGAACCAAAACGCATGATTATATGAAGCGATCAGGTATCTCCCCACGTGACATTCGTATCGATAGTCTGATTACATATCCACATAAATTGCACAGTTCCGATCCACCCCTCAGCTAAGTCATTCGCTTTACGGTGTATATAAACATAACAAAAGACGGCCAGATAAAAGCGGCTGCATCGATGGAAAAATCGCGAAATTTCCCAGAGTCGAATTTTCCAACATTCGCCCGTGCAATTGTCCGAGGCTGGGATGCGAGCCGATGTTATACGTCCAAAAGGATCGCAGCAAATATCATTCCCTCCCCTTCCCCTCCATGGGCAATGTTGTTTGAGAGTACGAGTGGTGTGGGATTTCGAGTAACAACGTCCACGTGGCCAATGTAAAAGAGAGTGCGTGTGTGCTTGCGTACGCGTAGCGCCATGATAAAGTCGTTAAAATTCGCTCGGCAGCGCCGTGCCCGGCGAATCATTGTTGGACCGGCGAGCGCTGCCTGTATACGCCATCCGGCTGTAAAAACGAGCGCGAGAGCGAACTCTGCTCTCAGCCGCCCCTGTAGGAATGCAACGCGCGACGGCTACGCGTGTGTTGGGAATTAAAAAAAATATTCCAAAGCCTCTTCCTCTCCTCTTTCGCTCGCGCGACGCACTTTTATTATTCTGATCTAGAAAAATGACGCTCGGCCGCATATATACACGCGCACGGCGGGGAGAGGACCTCCCCACATTCCTCGGTCCTTTTTTTTTGTCCCTGCCCTATAGCCTTTGGTCTCATCAGTCGACGTTTGTTTGAGAGAGCGACGTCGGGGCTTTGTTGCGCTCTGATTTTTGGCTCGTAATTGAAATATCCTCTTTTTGCCGGTGCTAAATAGATTTTGTGTAGACTGCACACGAGGGGAGGTGTGTATCGGGGCGACGGAAATAATGAAAAATCCCGATTAATTTTCGACACTCGTATCCGCATTGTTTATATATGCGAATTCAAAACCAGGCTTGCAGGGCGCAAAATTACTTTTTTATGCTGGAAAAATTATTCATCCATTCGTTCGATACACGAATGATTTTTTCAGCGGATAATTAATTGCTCATAGTCCGTTGTCAATAAGAAATTTCTGAAGGCTTGAGTTCGCAGGGAACGGCTAATGAGTGAGGAAAAGGAAATGTGTACGCTGGTGCGGCGAACGGAATAATTTGTGATCTTTGGGAGAGGCTGCGCATATATACAAGCGCGAGCTAAGTACGCCTGAATTCTTAATGAAATCAGGACAAGTGTAAGTTGGCAATTTCAAGGAGCCCGTGTATCCGGTGAATTTCGAACGACTCGAGAGGCAGTAAACTACGAATCTGCATCCCGCTACCTATGCATTTATTATTACTCTTGATAGCCTCGTAAAATATGTTTACGTATTTATGTAAGAAAATTTTTATATTTCAGTTTTACCGCCTTTATGCATAAAGAGAATTAATTATTGCGTACGCTCTTGACTGCAGAAGGAGAGAAATACTCGAACTGAATTATATAGTTTTCTCTTTGAAAATGTATTCAGTGAATTTAATTGTTAACGTAAGAGGACATGCAAAAAATTTACGTTTTGTAAAATATAAAGGTGTTCACTTTGACAATAACCTATTTGAAAAATTAAATTAACTGAATATAAATTATTTTAAAAATGTAAATTGTTACTTTTGAAAATGCAAGCTTTTATAAATTAAATTAATTGAATAATTTTTTAAAGAGACAAACTAATCTGACTGGTTTTTTTTTCTTCAATTTTTACTCGTATAAATAATTTGAAGTGTAGAAAAGCGAAAATACTGAATATTAGCTTCCCTAAGTATTTTTGTAATTTATTTATATGATTGAATGATTTATTTTCAATTTAAAAAGGTATGATTTACTGTATTGATTGTTAAATAAAATATCACTTGTCAATTTTAAACATTTTATTTCATCATTTTATTTTAAAGGGTCAAGTAGAGAAAACAGCAGCTTTTGTATTGTAGCAAAAATTGATCAAACTTATATTCTTGAAATTATTCATCAAAATCAAATGGTACAAGCGCACGTCTTAAATATAACATAAATCACTTAAACTGAAAGTGTGCATAACTCTATGCATTAGCACTTTACATTCCATCGTCCAAAATCCAAATCTGGCCGCAGTGAATATGATAAAACCGTAATCTAAAAACTCCCTTAACAACTAAACGAATATGAAAAATATGAAATTCAAACAGTCTCGGTATCCGAAAAAGCAGGAATCTGTTTTCCCAAGGATCGAAAAAGTTCTGTAACAAGAAAAGCAAGTAGGCAAAAGTCTCTCGCGGTGCATGTATACATGAGCGCCCGGACCGAAACACATATAAGAACTTTTCCACGACGGGATTTCACGGTACGATTACGGGCCGATCTTTTGCGTCTTTGAATTTTCCCTGGGAGCGCTTCTTCTCTCTCTCTCTCTCTCTCTCTCTCTCTCTCTCTCTCTCTCTCTCTCTCCCTTGCACCACTAAGATCGGTTTTTCAAGAACCATCCCGCGAAATTGCCGAACTTTCATGCTCTCGCGCGGTAGGCGCTTTCCAAATGCCTCGCGCTCAAGTCCCTCTGTGTGTGTCTTTTTACTCGTCCCTTTTTCTGTCTTAGCTTTTCTCTTATCATCTATTTATCGTCCTTGAACGAAATTTATACCTTGCTGTCCATCACTTTTTGTCTTTCTACTTTACAGTTCCGATTCAATTTTTTTATTTTCTAATCTCAACTACTTTACTCGTTAGGATATAACGTACATACAAATAATGTAGTTGGGAGTAATAATAAACTTCATTTGAACTCACGTGGCAGTGACTATTTAATAGTGTAACGATTCTTGTTACTCACCTGCAACAAAAAAGAAACATACAATTGGCACGTTGTTAATAAAATATAACATATTACAGAAATTCGTTAAATGATTCGCAGTGAGGATAAGTTGTGAGATTATTAAATAGTCGTTCGTCTAATAAATTTTTGCAACCGTTATCTATTTCTTTACTTTCGCTACACATTCTTTAAAATCCTTTATCGCTCATCTATTGCTCGTTTTTTCTTTTCAGCTTATTACGCACAACGTCCATGGCCGATAATTTACAGATACTGCGGCCTTACACTCTGATTAAAAGTTGCGGGAGAAGGCGAGATAAAAAATATGAAACGGCGAGGGAGAAAGGGAGAAGAAAAACATGAGATAGAATGCGGAGAAAAGAGAAAGAAAGTGATGTGCTCATTGGTTGAGTGTGCGAACATTTAATAATCTTTGTACTTTAACAAAAGTTAGTTTAACCAGTATAGCAAAAGAAAATATGTGCGGTAATTAACACGACGCTGGAAAACTTTTGCAATCCCTCTTAACGATGTATATAATCATTGATGGAATTGCATTGTAAGGGATAATTTAATTTAAAAGCTCATTGTACAGCTATTGTTTGAATTTGTTGGGAACAAATAAAAAATAAGCTGAAAATAATGTGAAGTATGTTTTGTGCGATAGTTGAGACTGCACTTTTTACACTGCAGTCTCAACTATCCCATATGTTTTTGAAAATGATGCTCGCAATATTTTAAATGAAAAACAGAAAGATCAATATTGTAGTAAGGATACATTTGTTGAAATAATATAAGCTTCTTTGTTAATCAAATCCATAAACATAACATTTAATTTCTTTAAATTGGCCCCCGAAATCGGCATTTCAACTATCCATAATGGCAAAGGGAGCCTCCGAGGTACTTACAACAAAAGGCATAACTACAGAGTAACGTAAAAGAGCAAAAGGAGCTTTTTCAGCGTGGTCCTTTTTGCGAGAGACGGGAGAAAAGACGAGAAAAGTTCGTACTCGTGCATGACGCTTGAAGTTCGAGTTTAGCGTAAGAATGGGGTCAGCCGTCGTCGTCGCCGGCGCTCGTTCGCTTCTGTCGTCCCGTGATTTTTAAATCTGAGAAGTAGTCTCGTCGCTCGCTTTTCATCTTCGCGCTACACATTTTTTCCCTCACAATGCCCGGCCCTTTCCGTATCTAGCTATATGCATATATATATAGTAGAAACGTTCGCGGATAATGCGAGATTGATGTCTTGCAGCATTAAAAATGTATTGCGCGAGTTGGCTGGGCGGATGTTGGAAGCGGTCAGGAGGGAAGGCATGGAATGCAAAAGCGGACGACGGTTCTGAAATAAACAATTAATTTTGTGTTTTTTTTTTCTCCTCTCAACTGGCGTCAGTGGTATTGATTATAAAGTCTACTTCAAATTGTTGCCATTGTGTTTTGTGATCGACATTTGAGAAATTGAAATTTGATGAATACTTCAACTTTTGCGCGAATGTTTAAATAATTAAAAATGATTTTCCTATTATTATCATTGAAAGCCTTTATAATAATATTTTAAGCAGCACCTGAAAAGTATCCGTATAGCCGAATCGCTGTTAATCCAGCAGGTGAATTCGAGAATCGCCGTCGAATCCCTTTACTTGGGCATCTAACTAATTTCGCGTCGATAAACGCATCACGCATGCGCGAGTCGAAGCGCATATGCATATATAAACCATCGGTATCCGATCGCCTCGCCTTTATAACGCTCCGCGGAATGTTCATTAGCTGCAGGCCGCACTCGCGCCATTTACTAATTTAGCCGGCTGCGATGTAATTTCGCACCTGGCGTAATAGCCTCGGCTCGAGTCCTTCCTCTTATTCTTCCCTCGCTTCTTCACCGGTAAACTGCCCAAATTTCGTACGCGCGCACATGTGGGAATCCGCGTTGTGTCGATATTCGGGGCGAACAAAAATAATGAGTGCATACGAGCGACTCGATGCGGAGTTTCGAGGCCCGCACAGACGATCTTTTTATTAAGAAGGATATCGTATTACGGCGGAAACACGCACCCGGGAATAATCTCGTAGGCGCGCCTTCCTTTTATTGTTTTGCTCAGGAGAGAGAAAGAGTGATATGAGTGCCTTATCTTTTTATGCGGCCACAAGCGAGTCGGTGTGTAACGTATAGCGTAAGAGCGATTATTCACAGTGGCCAAGGTTGATTATGTACTAAATATAGAATGGTAGAAACTATTTATTCTGAAAAGCCTTTACGACGTTTCCCCGTGAAAATTAAATAAGAATATAATGTTAGTAATACTTCAAGAGATGAAAAATATTATTACGTGCTGGAAGCTTCTCAATTTTTCCAGAAACGCGAGCAAATGATCACATATATCATATAACGCCATAACGAGCTTTTTCAATTTCCTACGGCTGATCGATTTTTTTCGATTATCGAGATTTATAATTGGTTTCCTGATTAAAATTTTTTTTATGTAACATGATAACGAACCAAGTATACTTTGCTTTTTTGGATATGTGTAATTTAAAAATTTTCGGAAATTAATACGAAAAACGTTTATGTAAAATATTAATTTAACACTACGGCGATGGCTCAAAATTTTTCATGAATAAACTCTGCACTTCATATTTTGGGTAATTAAAACATTCCTTCCCACCAAATTATCACAGAATTTTTGTATGCACATCTCTGAAACAAACTTCAAAAATTATTCCCCTATCAAAATAATCTGAAACTACAGTATTTGTAAAAGTGATTGAAATCAGCCTGATCGTAAATGCCATTAGCGTCGTGGAAGAAGTAACTTTCCTTATCACACGTCGAAGCAAATAACGATAACGTGGGCGTAATTAAACTTAACACAGCAAAAAGCCCGGTGTGTAAAAGTTGGTCGCTTGCGCCTCTCCAACGTCCGACTGTAGCGCATACATAAACTACTAGCTTTTTACTCGATGTTTATCTAGGCGAGCCCGCGCGGGAAAAAGAAAGAGAGAGAGCGTCAAAAAGCGTGACAGCGAAAAAGGAGCTTCCCGTACTTTTGCTCGCTGGCGTATGAAATTTTCATCCACAGCCGTATATCGGTATTCGTTAGAGGAGATGTTGCGCAACGCCGGCTGCTACTACTGCTGCTTCGGCTGCTGTTGCTATACGCGCGCCAACGTGAAGGATGTATCGCTGACCTGCATGTATTCTAATGCAAACATTTGTATTCATTTGCGGCACCGCTCTCGCTCGCATTGCGTTACCAGCCTTGAAATGGGACGTTTGCAGGGGGGTGGCGAGAAATCAGGAGCGTCTACGTCAAAATTTTCAAACTTTATATGAAAGCTGCGGTTTCGAGTTTATAATAAACGATAATGTTTTTCGTTAGGATGCGTATAGTTTGGATTTGTCAGAATTAAATTGCTTACAATATATAAATATGTGTAGAAAAATAACGATTATATTTTCGCATCATTTCTTGGTTTTTGTTAAGTTTAAGAATTTTTGAATAGCAAATTATTTATTGTATCTGTACGAACGTTTCGAGTGCATCAATTTTACACTTCTTCAGAGCAAGAATTATAATTAATTCTATGGTTAATTATCAATATTCATGATTTTTAATAATTTGTATAAATATAAATACTGGTATTTGAATCGTAATCCATTTTATTTATAACCAAATACAAAGTTTGTAATCAGTGTTATATCAGTCGAGTTTTAATTGTAACTGGAAATGTAGTGGAATGAAGTGTGTATAGACTATACAAGTAGTACTATCGCAACCTACCTAATGAGTCTCCGAGAACGAAATCTTTTCTAATTAGGATCCAACTAACTTTCTGCATGCACGCCGTATACACATTATTTCATAAAATAAATGGTGTTTATTTTCAGAATTGATTCCTTTTTCCGCTTATGCATCTTTATACATTAGTTCATTAGTTTGCTTACACACGCTTGGACTGAATAAAGTATGCTGTGCATAAAAGGTTTTCATATACCGACACGGCGCTTTTTCACTTTATTAAGTGAGTTTTACAATTAAATATATATACATACTATACAGAACGTGCCTTCAGACAGATAATTATGCTTAATCAGGAATTCAACGAGAAAGGTAAAATAAATGAAATTTTCCTTCATAACTACATATTTGAAGTTTATAGCAATCTAGTCTAGTTCTGTAGTGGCAGTGACCAGATATGACAAAACGAAAAAAACATTGATTAGCCCAAAGGCTCAAAAAGCAGTGGTTCTCAACTAAAATAAAAATGAGTAAAAAATGCGCTAACAGTTTCAGACTTTCGAAAATATTAGTCTCGAAAGGCAGAAAAGCGCACGGTGCGAACTGATTGCCAGTCTGTATCTGGAGCTTTTGGCAGTTATAGAAGAAAATCTCAGACTGTTCATTGTCCACTTTCCCAAGTCCTTAATTTAGATGATGTAACGAAATCGATAGATACAGAAAGTACCGCATCCTAATAGTAAAAACATGATATCCTAGCAATTTATCAATTCAAATGTAATTATATTTCACAAAACTTCAAGGAAATGGACAGACATGGATCCACATGCGTGCTAAAAATGAACTCTTCTCTCTGGATTAGAGAGGAATAAAAAAAAGAGAGAGCAAAACGGGTTAGGCAGAAGGAGAGAAACACAGAACCGCACGTAGCCGAGTGAACCATTGAAAAAGAGTTTTCAGACAAGGCGGAGAGAGAAACTGTGTGTGTATACTTTTTTCTCGGTACCCGTGTGTGCGCCCGAACAGTAAATAAAAAGCGCCGTGGCCAAAAACGGTCGTAAAGGGATTTCACCCCTCGTATTTCCGCCTATAGTTCAGTTTTCCTTCTCCTCTCGCCTACAGAAGATTTTGATGCTCATAGAAAGGTTGTGGAAGAAAGTCCAAGCCATTCTTTTCTCTGTACAGATGTAGAATATGCATATTCAGGATTTTAATTTCACGTTCTCGTTTCTTTTAAATTCTCTCTTTTTTGTATATTTTTATCGTTTAATCGAGGCAGTAGGTATAGCCATAATAAAATCAAGTATTTGTTCATATAATCGAAATCTTTAATGATTCAAATTTAAAAGCACACTTTTTCAAATATATTTAGAATTAAAATTTATGTAAATAATTCTACATAATAATTCTACAAATTTTGGATTTCAGAAATGTATTTGAATGTTGATCTCTTTATTTTTATTGTTTACCAGACATACAAGAAAATGCAGCTGTATGTTTTACTTGAAAAATAACATTTTATACTCTACGTGAATTCATTCTATATATGATCGAAAGCAAACAAAGTTTTTCAATATTTTCATTTTTATTTACACTATGTGTGTATTTTATATTTTATACCTACATCGCAAGGAAACGTTATTTATCTTACAAATCAAAATCGAAGTTATTTATAGAATTGGAGGAGTAGATAGTGCCTGTCTATAGGTAGTATTTCAAAATTAAATTATCTCTATTATTCAGAAAATATTTTTTATTATTATTGTAAAATACCAATAAAATTAAATAGTAATAAGCTAATATTTCTACAATCTTTAATAAAATTAAATTTTTATTTGTTTTTTTTTAATTACTCTTAAAATTTAATAGCATTCATCATATTTTATTTGTAACAAAAGTTATTAAAATGAAATTCAATATCAAATATCGTAACAAATTTATACCTCGTTTTGTTTTTATAAGTCCATTTTACGAGAGACGAATGAAAATAATAAATACGTTTTGAATCCATATAAACAATATTATTTATTTTCCAAGAAGAAAATTTCAAATATTGACTAAAATGCCATTAAAACTTAATTTCTTCCTTAAAATTACAATTTCGCTCGCACACCACATTACTTTACAAACATTATACGATTATCGTACTCGCTAACTGGAAATAGAAGAAATAGTAATAGCTGTTCACCTCAAATGCGAAGTAGTATCTGTTATCGGATTCTACGAGCATTTTATGATTTCCACGAAAAAAAAAGTTTCGAAGTACACGCCGCTACACATGCGGCTATTGCTCTATACCGTGTACAAGAAACGTGCAGAGAGGCACAGTTGTAAATCGAAGTTATTTCCGCGGCATGACGGGAAGCGGATGAAATTTCCAACCTGATGAGTTTCGAACGAATACTGGCCCACCGAATGATTGGATGCAGTGACGAAAAAAGATGTCGTGTGACTTAGAAACATATTACAGTTTTGACATTATTGAAATCGTAATAATGTCCTTTACATGCTATGTAATGATATTTGTTAACGGACAGAAATTCGAATAGAATAATGGCATCGAATACCGAAGTTTGATGAACACTATCAATTTAGTTAGAAAACGATAAATCTGAAACTTTCTTGAACCAGAAAAATCAGATTAAGATGTTTTTAGATAGAGTAGATGCCCAGTTTACTGTGCCTATTAGGCAGACTACCTCTAAATTTTGTTAAACTACACTAATTTTAAAAATAAGTAGAATTTATTGATCGTCATAGAACGGAAGAAATTTGTACTCATAACACTAATTTTACTTCAATTTTTAATACTTTTATAGATATTTTAGTTAATTCTATTTTTTGTAGCTATTGTATTATCTATAAAGTTTTCTATAATCGTATATCTGTTACCAAAGTCAAATAAAATCGTATAACAACACAGTTAAGAAAAACAAATTTTATGGTTCTAATACAGGACATCGTTTACTTGCCATAAGATCCTATACTTCATGTACTGTGTGCCGATTACTTTGCAATTACGTAAGCAACACTTTTTCGGCATTTCTCATTGAATATATAAGTTAAAAAAAGAAATTACAAAATTGCTTTAGTCGTTGACGGAGGGGAGAACGAACATTATGTGATTCAGTCGCCATTTCCTGCGTTTGAGGAATGTAGTCTCACTTCATCTTCGTGTGTAGTGTGTGGTGTTTGGTGCTAGTTATTTGGATTAATAGGATTTTTTTACTATCATGGCACCACTTGGAAAGTTGTTTACAAGTTGTAATTTATTTTTTTTTGTTTGACGTAATAAAAATGTGCATTTCGCTTCAGATAATAAAACTCACCGAAAAACAATTTATATTTGTAAGCACATCGAAAAATGTTAAAATTTTACCGCAAGATTTTGATAACTCTGGCACAATGGCTGATTGTAAATTACAAAAATTCAGATGGGTAGATGGACTAGAATTAAAAAAACAAAAATACGATAACGTAGCTTTCTGTAAAGATACTATCACTACTACTACAGTTAGGAATACAAGAATAGGTTTACAATACTGTAATACAATCGAAAAATCGACATCTACGACGACAATTGAGTGTAGAGCAACTAATCAAACGTTTGAAAAGTTCTTATTCGATGGAAAAACATTTTACGACGACGTAACAGACAATGTGGATGTTATTGAAAATGATATAGGTAATTTGTTAATTTTTTTGTGTGTAAATTTATCAATAAAATATTGTATTTTTTGTTACAGGTGTAATCATTGCCTCAGGTATACTCTTTACTCTAGAAGCAGATATAATAAATACTCCAGGAATTTACGAGATTCTGTTTCATAAAAATGAATCTGTACTAGTACATAGTCACATCATTATATTTGGCACTTCTGATCAAAGACTCTTCATTATGGATTCTAAAACGCGTCCAGTTATCAACCAACAATTTTTCGATAACCAATTCTATGAAGAACAATTGAAACAAGTGAAAATACCTGAATATAAACCTGATAATACTGACATTGTATTTCACGCAATGATACTCGTAATAGTAATATTAATTAAATTATGCTGTATTTTTCGTTACAAATCATGTTTTAAATGTAAGAAAACGGAAATAACGCACAGCCGAATATGAAACATTGTAATAATTTAATAGTAAGATTATTTAATACAATAAAAAAATATCATTTTTTACAATTTAATAACAAAACGAAAAATGTATACTTTGATATTCCATTATTGCCAACTTCCACGAATGAAATTTGGAAATTCAAAAATCGTAAAAAGGGCACTGGACACGTTTATGTTTCTAAAAAAAAGTACCACACATAGTTATAACTATCCCAGACCAGTACAAATCCCAAATCCAGTCTGTCAACTCCACAATCAGCTCCTTGTCTTTTTCGCGTGTTTATTTTCCACCTCCCGCGTTTCCTATTTGAGTGTTATTCTCGTGGAGCGGAATATTATTGTCGTCTACGTATCTACGAACTCTGATGACATCGTCCAGATAGTGCGCTTCGTCTATCATGTACAAGATCGCCGATTATATTATCCAGGTAGAGTGTTCCGAAGATTTTTGTGTCTAGGTGTAAAACCGAGAAGTATATAAATACAACGTTACAGTGTATATAGATTCGACGAGGAAAGTGTCCGTGAGAAAGCCCGCTCTGATATTCCGATGATATTAGTATTTACAATTAACGGTCAAATTAGAAAATTAAGTGGAAACTTACAAAGATTATTTGTGCGACGAACAAGGGACTTCCAAAACTATTGCGTACAGTAAAACGGATAAACAAAAGTTTTACTTCGTACAATGTACTTTATCCAATTTTATCCTATTAAAATATAATATTGATCAAATGGAATTACACGATGGTTAAATTGATCAAATATTACAAGATAGCAAATTATAAAATTTTCTCCGTAGAACAAGAAAAAGGATAGTTCTAGATAAAAATAAAATGAGTTCCTATAACGTGGCACCATTATCTCAAGCCGAGTACTGGGTAACTAGGCGATCCGAATAACCGCCAATGCGTTAACCATCGGGTACGAGTCGATCGAAAAGGCGACACCTCGGAGAATTGAGGTTTGGAAGAAGCGAACGACCGAGGGAACAGAGATAAAGAAGAAGAGGATTATCACGGATGCAAATAAAAATGCAGATCGCTCTCACCACCACCACTAGCACAGCTCTATTCTGGGCCGCTTGCTGCGCCTGCGCTCGAGCACCAAAGCTACAGAACTGAGCTTTGTAGATAGACTCGCGATGACGCCACTTAAAAACAGGTGCTCCGACAAATGCTCGGTTACGAAGATCACATCATGATTCACGGCAATAAAATGTGTGGACAACTGGAAAGCGCACGATTCTGCGAGTAATAAATAAGAGGAGCTGCTACGTTGGTCAAGAGGAAAAAATGGATGGGCGTAGGTGTATGTGTGGGTGGCGGAAAGACGC
>UELV01081419.1:0-28309 GCA_900490015.1 Megastigmus stigmatizans
ATATATATATATAGATATATGTACAGAATGCATATAATAATAGCTGATATATATATAGATGTCAATATATAGAGGAAAGACGAATGGCTAGCATGCAGTGCGCGTTTACCTTGAAGCCGTCGTAGGTCCAAGAACCAAACTTGAGTACGCAGGTCTGCTCATCGAAGGGGAAGTACTCGACGTCGATTTCGCAGGAGGACTTGTATATCGCCGGCGGCTTCCACTCGACCAATCCCTGGTGGTAGATGGTGGCCTTTGTGGCCAAGGTCACCTCGAAGTTTCCGTCCGCGCTGCGAGCGAGCACATTAGTGGTTCTGGGCGCTGCGGCGGTCGAGAGAGCTTACTTTGTACTTTCCGATTTCTCAGGTCGGAGTTCACGCTGATTTTAATTCTTTGCTTTCTGCCTTTCTTGTTGTTCTTGTTGTCCCTTATATTCTTTCGCGCTCTTTTTTTTTTCATTTTTCTTTCTCTTTAGCAATAGCGATTTGCGTTCGATTGTATATACGCACCGAAGCGAGCCGATTCATAATGACTTTTGCTCTACGATTTCGAGAGGAGCGATTTGATTCCCTGGCGGGACTCACTCATTGGGTGAAAAAGTTGGCCAACGACATTGATGATATACTTAAAGGCATATTAATTCAGATATTTATTTCTACAGAGTTTTGGTTCTGAAATGCAATAATATAGAGGATATAGAGTTATTTTATCTCATTCCAAAACACTACTCTTTTGAAAATAATAATGAGATTAAAGCACGTCATTGTAGTATAAGGCAATTTTTAAATGATATTCATTGTCTTCATTATTTAAAATCAAAATAATATAAGTTGCATGATGGTTCTAGTGGTTTGTAGTGTAAACTAAACTTACGTTATTTTGACCCAATGCTACAAGCTATTGGTCAATGATCTAAGAGTAAGTTAATGTCAAAAAATTAAAAATTATTCTTAATTTGATTTTATTTCAATTTACTAATTCTTAACTATTTTTTTGCTTTTTCATGCAGTAAAGAATTTTATCTGAAGTTTTGAGAATACTTATGAAAAATATGTTATGTCAATCTGACTTGTACAATGTAATACATATTTCGACTGTAAAAAGAAGTGTATCAAGGGGCGCGGTAGCGCCCCCGATGGCAAGTATGAGAACCGCAGGTCGCAGACGAGCCTCTACTATATACTTTGAATTTGCTTTTTATTATATATAGTGGAGAATAAGACTCCTTTAACCTTGATAGAATTTGAAAAGCTGACGTCATGTTTATTTTAGGGCAAAGAAAATTCGTATAGCAAGATATATTGCCGACAAAACTTTTTAGCATTGTCATGTGATGTAGATTATTTTACGTTCTTTTGAATATTCGTATCGATGAAATGTAATTTTTTATTTTAATCTTTTTTTTGTATCATCTTTTATGCCAACGAAATCAGGAATTTCATTGAATTGCTTCCTATTATGCGATAACAATCATGAGAAAATGTAATCAAGCAAAAAAATTGTGTATAAAAAAAATAGAAATTGAGCAATTTATGAATTATTATGTATCATTGGTTAGTAAAATTTATCCAAGTTTTATATAGCTGGTAGCAGAAATTGAACAAAAACATTTTGACCAGGGAATTATCGGCCTCTCGAATTCGCTTTTATACGCGGTCTTTTATTCATGAGAGACTTTTGTTGTCACGAAGAGATGAAATTTTTGTTCTTTGTAATCGCCACACTTTTTATTAATCTTATAATTAAATGTAAATAATGGTTTTGCATGTAGTAGAGTAGCACAATAGTATAAGGATAACCAAAGAATTAGCATGTGAAAAATGCTAATTTTTTCTTTTGTCAAGAATGTCTGATTAAAAATTATGTGAATATATATATATATATATAGCATTATCTATATAAATTAAAATTTAAAATTGAGAGTATTATATTCGGTCTAGAGCGGTTAATAAATTATTTGCTAGTACAGCCTAATAGTAATTACCCTGCTCCTACAAATATTTTAAACTAATTTATTATGCCTATTTAGGTAGCGTGATTCATGGTCTCTCGAATAATTATATTTTTTTAGAGTCTGTACTAAGATTTATAATCATATTTCCAAAGCAATTAATTTTATTCAACAGCAAATGTACTTATATAATAATCACATTCTGACTCCATTGAAACAGCTAATAAATCCCTTTACAGAGAAAATCATAAATGTGAATTTACCGAGAATTTCAATTTAAACTACTGTATATTCATCTGTATTTACTTGACATTACTTTAATTTTACATGAAAGATTAAATGAGCGACTGCTGCCGCGTAATTTCCGCGTATCTGTCTGAAGCGCAAGTTACGCAAAGAAATACGGGTGCGTGAGCTTGAGCACTGGTGAAATTGTACCCAACTTACGCAATAAAATCCTAAATGAACATTGATTATTCGAATAAAAGATGATATGTAGCCGAGCGAAAGTCTCCCTAGCGCATAGATATTGGACTACAGTGTTTCTAAGCATATCGCCATCGCAATACAAGGCCGTTTTCTATCCGAAAATATAAGATGAGTCAGCTCGTATACCAGCAGTTGTACGTACCTATACCGCGTCCTATCTCACATAGCTACAATCAATTGATCGACGGCTACAGTCTGTAGGGGGCCGTATACTTAGGCAGGCACTGCAGCCGTTGGCAAATTCTCTGTGTGTCGTATACGCAAACACTTAAGGGCTCTCGGCTCATCGCGAGGCTCGTATTTCTCGGCCAACTGTATATATACACCACCTGAGAGAAAATGATCGCCGTACCCAGCCGATTGATCGGATAAACGGAGGCTATAGTATTCGCGTGCGCGTGTGTGCGCGTCGCGAACTCGAGACGTAGGAAGCCTGGCAAGCGCACGTGACAGCAGCGGCACACGTCGAGCGCGCAAGCTTAAAGCTCTCAGACGAGTTCGCTGCAAGAGAGATGCGCGCGCGCGCGCGCGTCTTTATATATGTATGTGCAGTGCAGTGGGGAAAGTCGACGAAAGGAGGAAGTGCAGGCAGAGAGTACAAGAAGAGGCTTATGTCGCTTTTATATATATATGTATGCGTGTATGATGCGGCTCGCATATATGTCCCGGAGCGTGGAAAAAGAGCGGGATATAGATATAGTAGGGGCTGTGCTCACATTCCCTCGTTCTACCCATCATCGTGCAGTGCGCGCATGTAAGCTTTCGGGAAGTCACGCAAACCTTTCGATGCCCGTGCGCGCGCGCGCTCCGACTTATTATTTTTCTTTCTCCTCTATACTTTTTTTAACGGTGTCTCTGCTTTATCTCTCACTTTTCATTTCGCTTTATGTATATTCTTCATTCGAGCGTCAATATTCTGTGATGTAAAAGCCTAAATTTGTTTTTTTTTAAGCACGAACTATTTTCAAAATAACAACAATGGTGAAATTCTTATTAAATATTACGGATTGTATAGAATGTGACTGCAGCAAATTATTGGACTCGACTTGAAGTGCTATATGGTACGTATACAGCAACTTCTCCTTCAACAGAGTCTGTTTAACACGATCCCTGATGCGATTCCCTCATCGATGCACTCGTCTGGCATATAGAAGAACGTAATAGGAGAATTTCATCAGCCGGTATAAGCCGACACGCTCGGAGTATGCAAGACGCACTCGTGATGTACATCCATCCCATTCGCTCAGTCTCATTCCCTATATACCTATACATTCGGAACGACGAGACGTGCGCGCGCGCGGGCGATGATTTACATATCCTCCGTTCGCGATTCAGCAGTAGAGCATATGTACAAGGACACGTGGAATCACAATTTCCCGTTGCGCGAATTTCCGCAATAGTCCCTGGAAATAGGGCCGCGTTTTTTGATGTGCAGTGCGGACGCTTTCTCATTCGGCCGCGTTATACACGAGCACTCGTCGAGCCCTCGTTAATTTTCGTATGTCCCTTGTTTTTTTTTCCTGATGCAGGGGCCAAAAAGGACGTACCAAGAGCTTGTTTTGTCTCGGATATCGGGCAAATTGAAAAGTGATTGGATTCGCGCTGGATGTACATATGCTCTAGTTGATCGCGCCTTTTGTCGTGTGTGGAAAATTGGAAAATTGCTCGCCTTGATCGCGTGGGCCTGCATGTATGCATAGTTCCTTCCTTCCGTGCGCGCGCGATTATTACAGTTTAATGGAAATCTATTGCGATTGGAAAGTGCGTTGCAGAAGCGTCAAATTATCAACGAGGCTGAATGTAAGGCTCTCTAGATACATATCGAAAGGAAAGCTCTTAATCGATCAGGACATTCTCCGTGCTTTTCTCACTCATTTCCTTATAAATAATGCCTTATATTATTACTTTTTGTATCTAGAGAGTGAAAAGGATTCAAATTGATTCGGCTTGACATAATATTAATATTAATATTATTGGGTGACCAGTTACTATTTCAGTCTTTACTCTTCAAGCTCTATTTATATTCCTTAGCTATTTTCCGTAAATAAATAATTTTGATGAGTCACACATTAGTCATATCCGTTAGTGAAATTTGCTTGAATTAATTAAATTTGGAATAAAATCTGTTTTGTCAATAATTTGATGGAATTGCCAATGGAAAATATCTTGTTCTAACTTGTCAACTCGTATAAACATAGTGAAGAATCAAATTGAATCATTTTATTGATTTTCACTGTAAATAAATTGATGTTCTATGTTTATAATAATTATCACGATTTTTTATACAAATCAATAGCTGTATTTTTAATGAATCTTTAATAGAATAAAACTTATTTTCATGCAAACGCATACTATAATAGATATTTGACGAAGCACATTATTCAAACGCGAATTTATTTACTGCAGAAAGAAGCGATGCTATACCAAAAAGAAGTTCACCGATTGCTTTCTTCGAACCAAATGTTCCATAAAGCGAAAACTATACTCAATACAAGTCTGTCGAGTGCGCATCGATAACGAAATAAACAAAGGCATCGCGTAATGAAAGAATAAGGATTACTAACACTTCGTGCGCGCGCAAAACAAGAAAATACGTTTTAATATTTTTAATTACTTTTCCAACTATATCCGGTGCGCGAGCAAACAGTAAAGTTGGCCGAACGGCTCTCGGGCGCGAGAGTTTAAGTTCGATGAAATTTGATAAGTTTAGCCTGGGTGTGTATAAGCCCGGCCTCTCGGCTCTCCTCAGCATTTATACCCACGGCTACAGACCGCAAATACACGACCGCGCGCGCGCGCACAGGAAGCGCAAGAAAGCGGGAGAAAGAAAGAGGGAGGGAGAGAGCGGTGGAGAGGAAGAGGAAGAGGAATAGTAGGGAGAGGGAGACAGAGATGTAGACAGAGATAGAGAACGAAGCAAAGAGAAATGGAAGGAAAGGAGAGAAAGGGGCAACCATAAATCATTTTGTCCAATAGAAAAGTTCCCGCTGGAAGGTACAGCAATTTATTTAGCGGATTTCACGGCGATCCAACGCCACTCTCTCTCGCTCTCTCTCTCTCTTTCTTGCATTCTTCCATTCTTCCTCTATTTCTTTTCTCGTTTTCTGACTTAGGTCGCGCGCGGTGCAGTCGGCGACCTCGTGCTCGAGGCTCTTCTGCCGCCGAAACACGTTCCGCGTACAAATAATATGTTTGCGCAATTCCGCAAGTTCGAAACAATGTCGAAGACGCCTTTGTACATTTGCTTGCTGATTTGTATTTCGGTCGCCGCTAAACTTTTCATAAGATCTCGAACTGTGCACAATTTTTTAAAATGTATCTTTCAAATTCAAAGGAACAAAAACATTTTGAAATTGTGATACGTTCAAAAGTTTTGGAAAAAAATAATGTTTGTCTCAAACCAAAATGTATAATATATATATATGACTGATACAATTGTACTTGGTATATAAGTAAAGGAAAGCAAGCGTACCGTGGAAACAAACGTCACCGGACTAAAAGCAACGTAGCGATTTCCGTCCTTCAACGGATAAACTACCTTGAGAGCTCCGTGTTTTTTCCTACTCCATATCCGTTGAGCAAAAATGAGAAAAGCGAAAAAGCCAAGCGCGGAGAAAAGGCGAAGGGAAAAGATTGAGAAAGCGTCGGTCGCCAGTGTAATAAATGAATGGCTTTTCCGCTGCTCGAAATTAAAAGAGAGCTAAACTATCGTAACCGAAAGAAAGAGAGAGGTAAAGAGAGAGGTAAAGAGAGAGAGAGAGAAAGAGAGAAAGAGAGAGGGAGAAAGAGAAGACAACTCGAGTTTTGGTCTTTCCGATTTTCCGAATTGTTTTCGTAGCGGGACTTTATTTTAGCTTCCCGCTCGTTTTTGCCCGTTATACTTTAATTGAGCCAAGTTCTTGAGATTTGCTAAATTTCATCTCGCGCGTAAAATATTTGTTTTGTTAGACCTACTATTTAATTGCGCTTTCAGGTTCTGTTAAAATAACACGGGACAGAATGAATACGTGGGTAAAAAATATCGGCCATACCGTTTAAATGATTCGAAATATCGTTGAGTCATAATTTTGAACAAACCCGTAAGGCAATTTCCATGCGTATAAAAGGTCATCATAGTTGATCGACACGCACTCGATCCTAATTCCTACAATTACAATGTATTCCCCACTGTGACTATCCAGATCTTTAGCTATCGGCGCTACCATCGCTCGGCCGCCTCCATCCCATCTACTAACATATAGCCGAAAGTCAGTAACAGAGTATAAGGGCGAATCAAGGGAGAAAACATCGGATTCCGCGCTTGTCTCGGCTCCAGCTCTACTTTTTGTCCGCGATCGCTATCTCTCACCCTCGGATCTCTCTCTCTCTCTCTCTCTCTGTCTCTCTCTCTCTATCTTTCGAGCTCAGTCTCACACCCCCTTACAATCGGATTCAGGGCGGTTCAAGTTCGGGAGGAGAAATTCCATTAGCTCGGGGGCGACCGGCGCAATCACAGCTGGTTCGCAATCGCCTCGACGGTAATAAGATATATATACGGGCTACAGTAGCTCGCGCCGAGGAAAATTTTCGACTTCCACGTTCCTTGTCTTTCTTTCCCCTCTTCCTCTTTTCTCGAGAGAGATTCTCCAGAGTCGAAAATTCGATTTGAACGTTACTGTTTTATCATCCACGCAAACTCGGCGTCCGCGACTCTCTGTGTGTACGGAGTATCGCTGAGTATATATGTGTGTGTATCGGTGTATTCGAAGGAGACGCTTTTGCACCGAGAGCGCGCGAGAGTTAATTTTTTCGAGGATCTTTCCAAGGTAAAGTGGAGGAGGATAAAGTTTGCGGGATGTATAACTATCTAGACTTTGCTGCTACTCTCGCTCTGTCTCTCGACCTCTTCCTTCTCCCTTATAGCTTTCAAGTTGCGCTATTCTCGCTTCGCTGCATGAAATTACATTAAAATCTTGTTTTAAGTATTTGAGAAAGCTCGCGCTTTTTGCCCCCATTCCATTTCTGCAGGGAGGATGAACTAACTTTTGAGCTTTTGATTAGTCCCCCCGTGAAAGGGCATTCGTCGCTTTCTTATTTCCGTGTTGAGTGCACACAGAGAGATGTAAAAAAGCTCGGATAATCGATAACAGATATTGTATATACTCGACGACAATCTTGTGGTGGAAAGTCACAATTGTTTAAGATAAAAGACACATTCATTTATTAATACAGTGTTTTAGTGATGAAATTGCGTCTTCGTATCGATCTAAGAATATGTCAACTCGCGTAAATTATGAAACATTGAAATTACCGAATTTACGTAAATCAAGGGAGCTCGTGTTTCGTCAGCCTTACCGGTATAGATCCGCTCTTGTAATCTTATGCCTCCCGCCTGAATTTACCTTGTACTTCTAAAAGTCTCATCGCATCTTGTTACGGACAAGTAGTAGTAGCAGCAGCAGCGTCAAAAAAAATTTCCGGCGCAGGTCTTTCTTGCTGAGCAGCTTAAGTAGATTGTTCGGTAAAACATTTATAGGATACTCGTAAAGTCGGGCGGGCCGCGGCGGCGGCAGCAGATGCGCGCAACGCGAATGTATTAAAATAGATGCGTACGATATATATATATATATATATATATATATATGAACTTATCGTTTCGCGGAGAAAGTTCCGATTTTACGACTACACTTTACTTATAAACAATGCGAGAACAATATAAACTTGCAAGCGCGCCGAATGAGAGAAAAGGGATGCTGACGGGGGCCGTACAGTATTTCATCAAGTGAGGCGTGTTCCGGCTTTCCCCTCCTCTCTCTCTCTCTTCCGGAACTTTATGCCGTGTCGTAAAAAGTGAGCTCTATGCTTCGCGGTTATAATTAATGTATAATCCGCGGAGCTTGGCCACAACGGCGAATGTCGAAATTTAAAGCGACGATGGATTTCTTTTTTCTATAGGCGCGTTAAGTCTTAGGTTGCCTTAGAATGGAATAAGAGGGAAATGGCGATATTATTCAATTGGTGGCTTCCGACGACTCTGCACTTATTTTAATTGCTCTACAAGATGAGGAGCTATGCCAGCTGCTGAATCCTACGAGTGATCATTTTGTCTGACTGAATGTGGCCAATGGAAGGCTATCTCTTTTGCACAGTGTTTGAAAAGTGAACTAATTTCTGGTGACTTTTCAATACTTTTCTTCAACGTGGAAAATCGATAATGAAATGCATAATAATGAATGTGTAATCATGACTAGTGTACTATATTGTGAGAAAGTAAGTGATTTATGAGCTTCATCCATCATACGCTTCTGATAAAGTCGGTAAATAGCTGCGGAGTCTATTAAGGATGTATAATGCGTATAAATGCGCGAAATTTAAGGAGTTAGATACATTCTCATGCTATCAAATCTCTAAGGTACTTTTTCGATGCAAAATAAGTGAAAAAATATATAAATATTTCGTCGGTATTTTAAATAACAGATTAAAGAATACGACTTATTTCTTAATAAAGATGAAAATTACAAAAATGTCAACTGTATGAATATGCTTGCAAAGCATTTATCGAAGTAGAAAATAGTCGGAACCGATGAAATACGAATTTAATTGCTTTCCTATGAATTTGACAGATTAAAAAAATTTTGTAACCACTGATAGACTTTTTAAAACGATTCAAAGATGAACAATGTTGATAATTCAGATTTTAAAATGTATAAGTATACTTTATGGAAGGGCTTGGTACGACTGATAATGTATCATTAATTTAAAAACATGTTCGGTGCACGTAAAATCCTACATTTTTTTCCAAATTCATAGTACTGTGATATTTTCGGTTATATTTTATATTTTATATTTTACATTTTATATTATATTTTATATTTTAGGTTATTTTCGGACTGGGTAAATTCATTTTAGAACAACCTTTTCATTCATCAGCTAAAAGAGATAATCGAACGATGCGAAATTTCGATCCCCCTCGCGCTAATTATGAAATCTCCGGAGCGGTCGTGCAATAAATCCTGTCAAGCTCAAGCCTCGCGCCTTAATCAGGAGCGAGAAATCAAAATGGGTGACGATAGCGAAGCCCGAGATACCATCGAGTCCAATCCGATCGGGTCGATTAGGCCGATAGCAGAGAGAGAGAGAGAGACGGGTGTCCATGTAATCGCGTCGGGAGAGACACGCACGTGTATAGGCGTATCGTGCAGGAGCTGTGCGTTGTGCCTTATTAGGTGACCGCGCTGGAGCAAAGGAGCGCGAATGTCCGAGTGGAGACGTGGCCCCCCGAGGGACTCGCTCATCACCGCCTCTCTGGTCGGCCGCGGAATTTTGCCTCGATTTGCTTCCGGGCGTGCTTTGCATTTCAAGTGTTTCATCGATCGTAGCCCCCGTGGCTTATGCTGCTGTGACTCTCCTGCAGCAGCGGAACTCCGCGCTCCTGGCTCCGCAACGACTGACTTCTGGACAATGTGCGTGTCGGTGTACACCGGCCCCTGCGTGTTCGCGTTAACGTATCATGCACGAATGTTGGCCTCGACGACGAGGAACACCTACGCAGAGAGCTCGTAATGTTGGCGTTGACGGATCTGGGAATGTACTGGCTTTTGAACTTGTACTTTGTTGACATTTTTTGGTGGTTCGGCGAGGATTGTAGTTTTTAGAACAATTTGGTTGCATCTATAGCTAAATGTGTGAAGACCGATTAGAATATTCTATTAGGCTGATAACAAATAGAAATTCAACTGGCTTATGCTCATGGAAATTCAGAATCGACTCTATATATGCATTGTCTCCTAGAGGCTGCAAAATTACATTGAAACGTCCCAATATTACAAACTGTCTAGACGGCATTATAGCTGCCACGGATAGAGATTGTCATAGCTACCAATGTCGCTTATCAATATAAGATTAATCGAAACCACGGCGAGTTTTATTTTTACGAATGAATGCGAACCAATGTCCGCGATATCGCGTGTCACGTGGACTCGTTCGCAAATGATGTAGTATATATCCATCAGCGTGTACCAAAGTCAATTCCCAAGCCTTCATCACACGACTGCGGGATTTCGCTTCGCGTGCGGACACACAATATAACCCAGCCCTGCACAATCGAGAGCTGAAATCCTCTCTCTCACCCGCCGATCCTTCTCCCATCTCTTTAAAGCACAAGAAAATGGAGACGAGAGTGAGCGAAAGGGAGTGAACGAGGGAGAGAGAGAGAGAGAGAGAGAGAGAGAGAACTGCTAAAGAGCTTATAGTGCGGGAAAATCGACGCTCGACCGCATTAAGGGCCAACAGCGAGTAAATTTAAGCCTCGGCGGTTACGACTCTCGTCAGGCCGTGCGCGTCGAGATGAGCTAGGCTTAACGCCGGTTATCAATGTGCAGGGCACGAGAGCAGCAGCAGCACCACCACACATTCACTCGCATATATATATATATATATATTGGTAAAGCGTAATACACACACGTATAAGGGGACAGCACGAGCGAAGTAGTTGGCTATATAACGGGACAAATCCAACGCGGTAGCTGGGACTATGGAAACGTCGAGGGCAAACGTTTGCCACACGTGGTAGAGGCGAGAGAGAGAAAGAGAGAGGGAATGAAAAGGGGGTGTAAGCGGAGGGAAAAAGAGAATGGAACGGCTGACTTAGCAGAGTGAGTGCACTCCTTTGGTCGCGCACAATGGCTCGGACCGGTTCGTGCCTCATGCTATATATTTCTAACCTCCCTCTCTCTCTCTCTCTCTCTCTCTGGTCCTTCCACCCCTCGCACCCTATAACCAAGCATTCAACTTCATCTGGCTATACTTCATCTCTCTCCTCCTCGTATGTCCTCCCACTCTACGACTCTAGGACTCCAGCCTGCCTCGATCGCCCATTCTTCCCACTACCCTTTTCATATATATATATATATATATACAGAGCCTCGAGAGTAGAGTGTTACGTGGATTTAATGGATCAGCTCAGCCAGTCCCTTTTTTTTCTCCGCGCCTCCCCTGCCCAGCTTCGATTCCTCTGTCTCGCCGATATTCATATTGCTTATATACATATCCCAGGGCTCGATCGCCCTCTTCTCTCATTAATCTCTCCGGAATGCTCTTTCCTCCCAGACTCCCTCCACCTCTCTCGACTCGCGGGTCTTTTTCTTCTTCTCTTTGACGCGGGAAGAGCACAAAGGGCCGCCTCTAGCACTGCCGAGAGTCGGGGGATGATGGCTCGCTCGTGCGGCCCGCTTTTACTAGGTGGCCGGGGGCAATTTCCTCGATGCTTCACCTGTGCGCTCGTTACTCGCTTAAAGAGAGGCGCGGGCAAAGGAAATGCCCCTGGAATGCGCCACTTCTCCTCTCTCTCTCTCTCTCTCTCTCTCTCTCCCTCTGTGTGTAATGCGCGAAAATAAGATGCTGATCCACGCGCGATTCGGACCAACAACTACAACTCGATCCCATTAATGGAAGCGTAATTGCGTGTCCGCGTGCGTCTAAGTGTGGAGGGGCTTGATCGGGGAGGAAGCTGTGCAGTGCAGAGTTTGAGATAGGGAAACGGCCGTGTGTCTCGGGGCGATTTATAGGTTGGTGCAGCGCTCGAGAGCACATATACTGTAAGCGCAAGAGTTTGTTTGCTTTATTTTATTGAGCTGCTGCTGCTGTTGCCGCTGTGCAGGGAACGCGTATATATAGGAGTGGACGCTTTTTGCCCGCTGCGATATGCATCACCGCGGCCAGTAGCAGCAGCAGCAGCAGCAGCGCTTGCTCTACGTGTGTCCAACCTATCGTGCTTTATGAGATCGCTGGCGAAAATAGTAGGAATTTATAGAGCTGGATCGGATAATTGTGTGTGTATATCGGTCTTGTATTATTGCGCCTGTATCTCACTTCACCGTTTCAGAAATAAAACTCGTAACCTGTGCGCAGATCCGGTCGGCAAATTTTTTAAACGATTCTAGTTTTTTTCTATGTAATATGTGGTCGGAGCTGTTGTAAAGTTGAATCTACGATTTGATTTTTCAGTTTTGATGGAGCTCGTAATATCGACAGAAACGCATTGTCATCCTTACTATTGAAATTTACTTTTTAAAGACTTTTTATATATAGTTTTTTAATATGAGATATTTCATTTGAGGAAATCATTTGTCGCCGCAAAATAATGCGAATCAAAAAAGAAAAGTAATGTTGAAAAGAACGCGGAGCATCGTCACGGTTCACTCGACTAAAATAACGGCAGTTGTCGTAAAACTGGAAAGTAGCCGAAATCGCTCGAGCTAAATAAAAAAAGTTGGCTGGCTGGTTGGTGCAGTTGATAAGTCCGGTGCGTCCGATCCCCGCGGGCGAATTGGAAGACCGGGATTCGCGGGAAGCTCCTGCAGTACTCTCGGAGAGCGTCTTAAAACAGAAGCTTCGTTACGGGTTAGGCGGAACGGATAAAAGCCGACTGAATTATGTAGGGCGTGACTGTCGCTTAGTCTTGACTTTATCCCCGTTATTCTCCCTCCTCGGCAGCAGCCCCAGTTCGAAGCGCGAATCAATAGCTAAAGCTCGGAGGAGCAGAGCGAGAGAGAGAGAGAGAGAGAGAGAGAGAGAGACGACAGAACGATCAAGTTCGAGAACCCGCGAAGGATCCTTCGCTCTTGCTATACCAGGGATTTCTCATCGGCCACGTCGCGAAGGGAAGCTTCTTTTCGACTTTATTCGATCTACCTCGCGATGCTCCTATATAGCTCCTACGTTTGTATCGGCAAAACTTTCTGTCGACGCGGCGTTACGCTGATTCCCCGAGATTGTTATCCGCGCTCGGTCGTATATACAATAAAGATTTTTTTGATGGATAATAAGTTGGTTCGAATACATTATTCCTGATATTCAAATACTGCCAAGATAAAACAAAATCCTATTGAACAACAAGCAAGTATCATCCAAAACGCACTATTTATTCTTCTCATAACAATAGACTTCCACAATTTATCCAAAAAGATACAGTAATTACAATGGGCTAGCGTCTAAACACGATGAATCAAAAACGTCACTTGTATTGTATCTCAGAAAGCCAAATTGGTCTGGGTGGACTCTATGGGAAGCATCAATTCTTGATAGATCTGAGGCGGTAGGCACTCGTTAGTACACGTCGCCTCATTTATCAAACTCGAAAGGTCAGCCTCGCTGAATGGATCGTCGATTGCTGTCCACAGTGTAGCCACTGCCTCATCCACTGCGTCATTCACGGATCTACAAAGAATATTCCTTCTTTTTCACTTCTTTCTTTTTCTTTTCGCTCTCTATCTCTCGTCGATCTTTCCGCGGTAGTTCAGTCATAAATTTCATTGAAATAGTCATCATCGGCAAGAGGGAGACCCGGGAAGTGAACTATTACATTAGGCGAGTGGCAGCTCGTAATGCTATTCCATATAAAGAGATTTTCGTCTTTATGTCGCTGTCTTAGCGATTTGATGGATATATGTGTAACCCTTATTATTTGTACTAAGAGCTGAAAATTATTTAATTTTCTGAACAGTTTCCATTTGTTTGTTTACACAATTATATATACATATATCCAATTTTCACCAATTTATCGATTCAAGAAATTATCGAACAACCAAACATGACCGTGCCAATCCTAACCTCAAATACAGAATGAATCATCGGAATCGTTCGAACAGAATAAAAGATCGACAAATAAGTAGTCGTTTAACGAACTTGGAATCGAATTGGTCGGTCTTTTCTTCCTTGACACGCTTCTCGTTGTCCACGTCGACAACGTCGTCCTTGTCGTCGTCGCGAACGCTGCCAGTGAACTTCTGGCCAATGTAAGTCAGACTGGACTCGCGCTCGTCAAAGGAGGCAAGGGTGTACTTGGAGCGGATTCGGTTGAGGCCCGCACAGCAATCGGCCTCGAGGTCGCAGATCTTGCGCTTGTAGAAACTCGCCAGCTCGAGATCGGGATTCTCGCTGGTCTTTGATCGCGGCCTCAGCGTGCTATCCGAGTATTGCTGAAAGGGGAATGGATTTTGTGTGCTGGGAGCGGAATCTAGGCCCGCGGGGATTTCCGCAACGGAATTCAAATCGACTCTCGGCAGGAGCTTTGGTGGCCCCCGCTGCGACCGATGCGCCTCAAAGTGCATGTGCTTTGGGCTCGTTTGTTTGCGACTCTTGGATTGGCTGCCGCTTAGACAGAGGCTATTGTTCAGAGCCTCTGCCTAGTATTTTATTCTTTTCTTTATATTATTCTGATTGGATGAAATAAGGTAGAAATAGTTTATATCAACTACGATAGAATTTTGGACTCCATTCTTAATGCAAATAAACAAAATTCCTGTAAAGTCGTGTAACAATTGAAGAGTTCATAGATAAGTTAAAAGTGTGATTTTTTTAATCCACCGCTCACCTCAGAAATGGTCAGATTCGATGGGTACCTCCTCAATTGAAAATCCCAGACTCTGGACGACTCGATGCCACACTCGCTTTCGGGAGTAAAAAAAATATCCGGAGCTATCAAGGTTTAATAGATTCAAGTCTTTATTCAAAGCAATGCCCTATTCGAACAAATTCATTATAAATCCATCATACATAGATCATCATTCCATTTTCATATTCGACAAATCAAATTGATTTAAAATGCAAAATGATTTGAGGCACAAGCTGGACTCGTCCTACGTAAAATACTCAAGCAACGTTTATGGCTTATATACACAAACAAATCTGATATCGGAAACCCGAGTACGACGCAGTCTCGCATCATAAATTTTTTTTCCACGTGGTCGCACACACATACACGCACACACACGCACACACACACACACATACACTGAATCACGTGCACACAAGAGAGCAATCGAGGGGTGAAAAATCTTGTTATACCTATAGAACCGACAGTCGCTGGGACGGCGGCCTCGTTGCCGCGAAAATTCGACCAAAAGGCGGCAGTCGAGCGATGCTCGCGCTGGAGGTTAAGTCTTTCCCGATACAACTCGATACGAAGATCACGAAGTACGCGACGCAGTCGCGAGATCCTCGACGCTATTTCTGGCCTTCTCATCTCATCATCCTTGTCCTCCTTTAGATTCTGCATCTCGATCGTCGGCTGCATAACCTCTCCTTTTTCTTACCCCCGATGTTGAACGCGTGTGTACCTTTTTCTCAATATTTCATAGTTTTTCTTTTAAGATAGCGTGCCAGCGGTGATTTAAGAGATCAAGTTTTGAATTCCTAGCGTTCACTTGACTTATGTAAAACTTAATTTTCCCGAGTCACGTTAGAAGCTTATCATTTTGCATCCGATAAATAATGAAGTTCCCTGAGGGGCAGATCGATCTTTCGATTTTCGATAATTGTTTTGTTTAGCGTTCAAGTGATGTAGACTCTGATCCCACCAGATGAAATAATTAATTTATTGAGGGTATACCTATCGGTTACTTTATCATAACGGTATAGGTTTTCTGGCTCCAACCGATATTGGTGTATTGGATGAAGTTATAAAAGGATTTGAATTTCGCGAAAGACAAATTGCGAAGGAATAATCGATTCAAGAGTCAATACATAATGCAAGGCCATGCATTGTAATAACTATCGCTTTTTTGAAATCCAAATAGGAGCTTATATTTACTTAGGATATATGTACTCGAGAAGAAGTTCAAAAATATATCACCTTAACGATTCTTGTTAAATATAAAAAAATGCAAGTGCATAAGAATTCTTGTATTTTTAAACGAATATTAATCAGGTCAGTAACTCGCTAGCAGCCTTTAATAGAATGTCTTACAGATGCCTTCTTTTTAAGATAAAGGCGTCTTTGATGTATAAAGGTTAACCACCGTAAATAAGAGCCTCCCCTTAGCTGTAGAATTTAAAAGTTCAAGAACTTAATTTATAAATATATGACAAGGTAGATCGGGTCACTTGGAAAGTTTATTATTGTCTTTCATAATTGACCATAAATATGAGGATTAATTGATCGAAGATAAAAGCTTTTTTAAATAATATAACTGGGCTGCCTATTTTTGGATGACAGCACTAATTTCAATGTCCTTGTCAGTCAATTATATACGTTTTTGCTCCTCGAAAATAAACGATATCTTTTAAAAATACGATGACTCTAATTTTAGCTTTTCATCCACTCAAACATTTGAACAGCTTAACTATCTACGATAATGTATATTGAATTAAAAAAAAAACACATATGTACTTGGGAGTTCACAGGAATAAAAAAATTCCTTACTAATAAATCCAAGTACTCGTGACTATCCCAAGCAAATTCTCAACCGATTCATGCACCCAATAAATCCTCCCAATAAAAAAAAAAAAGAAGACAAAAAAGTAGCTGCACAATATTCTAGCCGCGCTTCTCAAGAATAAAAGCTTTTCTCCCAGCCACTCGAGCTGAGGCGCATGAAAGTTCAAATGAATGTAAAATCCGAGGAAGTAGCTCGCGCTATCGACAAAGGAAGCAAGGGAAAAGGCAAAAAAGCGCGGAAAGCGCGCTGCTAGACTTTTCACCTTTCAGTCAGCCGAGGATTATTCTGTCTAACAGGTGGCAAGAAATCCTTTATGCTTCGTCTTTCTCTCCGTAGCTCGCGCTCGCTTTCGATCAGGTCGAGGCGATAGTCAGCGTGTAATTAAACTAGGGGCGGCTGCCAACCATAGCATTGAGACTAGTCGATAGAGCCGCGATTGTCCCGCAGCAGTAGCAGCACCGGCAGCGGCGCTAGGCACCAGCTAATGGAGCAGGCCTTAATTACCGGCCTCCATCCAAAGTCCAAGGGTGAGCTACGACGTGTAATACTCGAATATATATACATATATAGACACGCCTGCACTCGGAACTTTTTATCGCGCGGCTCAGACGTGCGCTGCTGTAGCTACTACTGCTACTGCTGCTAAGCGCCTTTTTCATCTCGCTAATGCTGAGCATGTATGCGTGCGCGGCTGGATGCACACGCGAGGAGACAATGAGGGGTTGAGAATGCGATCGGGAAATCAGCGAGTCAGTCTATCGATCGTTCCTCTCTCCACTCCAACTCCCCCCTTTCTTTTATTCGAGGTTGGCTTCCCCGTGAACTAAAATGCACGCGTTGCGAAGCGAGACGTGGATTCTGCATTAATTTTAAGCTCGACTCGCGGACCGCTTGCTCTCATCTGATATTTTAAATATGAATTACTGCTAATTAGTGAAGTGAGTCTTACTGGTATTGCGAGTGAAATTACAACAATCACATTTACTAAGAATTCAGCAAGTATTTACACTTTACATGGATGGAGAGAAAATTAACACGAAGAATTAGACAAAGTGTGAATAAAGGTTTAAAAGCGGAGAACGAGAAGTTGTAAAGGCTATACTAGCCAGAAATAAAAGAGAATGCATCATATCAAGGAATAAAAGACATAAAACATAATGATAAAACCTGCACTTTGTTATAGATAGGGAGTGAAAGAGAAATGGAAAAACAAGTTTGAGCGATAAAATGCCGCCATAAAACAAGTATACTTTTCTAGGGCTGAATAAACCCAATTGTGAAGGGAAAAGGAAAGAAATAACATGAAGCAAATAAAAATACAGAGCATACACGTTCTGATATAATTATTAATTTACATTTAATAATAACAACTTTTTAGAGTACATAGTCTTTTTTTTTCGAAAATAAATCAGCAAGAAAATTAATTAGTAATTAGTCACAATTTTGATAATACAAAAGAATTCATGAAATACAAGTCGTAAATGCAAAGCAGATTTAGGCATCGCAGGAACGAGCTGAAATATCCCCGAGGAAGTAAATATTTGACAGATTAAATTCGCGAAAGCAGTGCATTTAGGTGCAGAATCTCGAGGCTGAGTAAATACAAAGAGTTTCGCATGAGCTGCAGCTGCCAAGGGGAATGAGTTTGAAATATATAATCAAAAATAAGCAAGCGAGAACCGCGAGCTCGAGATTCAGTGCACTGTGTAGGTACGGCTGCAGCAACGAGCTCGAGTAATCACTTCGTTAAATGCAATGACTCGTTTCGCGGGCGAAAACGGAAACGGATTTTTATCTCGCTGGTAAGCTCCGCATTATTTTCTGGGCTACACGCAGAATTGAAATCATAAGCGTCGACGCAGCTATTCAAAGTTGAAGAAATGAGAGCTGTTAATTACTTTTAAATCAAGTGTATTGAAATAATATCAAAATAAACTAAAGATAAATTATTGTTCTATGCAGAAAGAATTAATTAATGATTCTATTAAAGAATGGCCTATATTTGCTTATAAATTTTGATATTCATATTTTTTTACAAATATAATGGTTTTTTATCTGCAATAAATTGCACAGTTCGATAACGTACTTTATCGTTCGGAATTTCATTATAAATATAGAAAATGAGTAGAAGAAAGATGTAGGGTATAAAAAGGAACTTACTTTACATTTAATAACTTTCGCTATACTCATTGATTACCTCAGCTCCCCTTATACAATGATAATTAAATTTTGCTTCAATAGAGTAACAAAAAGTACATATCCACACACGCACACGCATATATTTCTGTATACGAATTTCCTCTATCTGGCGAGAATGTTGCAGGTAAGATATTATTATTGGGATTTGCTCACAAGGAGCTATGAATTTTCAAAGGGGAGAAAGAAAGATGAAGCGAGGGTGAGACGGGAAGTGGTATAACGGAATTACGAAAGTTTATGCGCGAAATAATAAAAGTTTCCATCTCGAGAGGAAAACGAAGTCTATTTTTCATCTTGCCTAACTTGTTGACTTTCTCTCTCTCTCTCGGGGTAATCACGTGAGCTCGCCAGTTTAAGAGATAGCAGGGGGGGCTTCTTTTATTACGGACTTCCGAGGCGTATACACAATCCCCCCCGAAGAAGCTGAAACTGCGAGCGCGCTGCTCTTTTCTTTATACTCGGCGACAAATGTGATTTTTGTGCTGTCCAAGCATTGCGTTATCTGAAGGGGTGCGATCTTCCGGCTTATAACCAGCTATACCGTCTCGAAGCTCATTTATTTCATTTAATCAACGCTTTTTCGAGAAAGTGACCTACTTTCCGTAAAAAAGATCCTTCCTGTCGCTGATTAAAACACAGCTCATAAGCAAGCCGAGAATTTTTTATAATCTGGCTGCAAAGAAAAAACGTAAGCCCCTATAATGTCTAGTTCACTGCGATCCCACCTCTTTCTATTCAATAAAAATTCGAGAACAACAACCGGCTATAGGGTAGCGAGTATAAGTATCAACGGTGATTCGCAAGAGCGAGGGGCTCGGCGCTATAACGATGATAAATAAGCTGGGCGAATCCAGGTGAGCGCGACAACGTCATGGCTTGCATACAATAGCACTGGTCAGTGATCACGCGCGTCTGGCGTAGTGTTCCAATTAATGGCGCGCCGGGCCACGGCATCGAGAGTTTCCCGATTAGTCCTAGGAGGATTACGCGAATATCCCGGCCCAAGGCCTACTTAGGAAATTGCACACTCGTGGCAATACGTGCGAGCTCCTCTGCCGACCTGCGCATTCTCTCCTGCAGCGCATTCATACAGATGCACAAATATACGCGGATGCCGATCGGGCTAAACACGCGTGCCTGGATTATTCCGTAGTGGATAATAGGGCGAATTAAGCTTTACCCCGTTCGCGCTGGAGAATTTAATTATGAATTTTTCAGATTTTCCTTTCGTACTTTGTCTTTGTGGAAATTAATTGGTCGTGTTCATTCTATTCGAGTAAACAACACAAATACACCGCCTGTATATATACATATAATACGAATTTTGATATTTAATCGTATTTTAATCCTTTTCTATAATATTCGATACATATATAGTTATAGTCCCGTTAAGCTTACTAAGATTTAGCTATCTGTAGATTAAGACGAGAGGTGGTATTTTAAAGCAATTAGCGCTCGACATTAGCGGCACCGCGGAGGCGCCATTCCAGCCCATCATCGATATTAAGCAGCTGGCTCATCGATCCGATACCGCCGAATTATCCATCCTGCACCCAGGGCAGACGTGTTTGGGGAATTTCCGAGTTATATCGGTCGAGCAGATTGATACCGCTCTCCTTCTATATATACATATGCGGTGAGCACGCGCGGCTGCTGCTGCTGCTGTTTCAGCATACGGCACATACGATACTGGCGCATACGATGCGACAGGGCCACACATTGCGGCTGGACCGCAGAGGCACACACACACACACACACACACACACACACACACAGAGCAGTCAAGGCAGCTCGCAGTACCGGTGCACGCCAGTCAAGGAGCTGCAGTAGCCGAGGTACGGGGAGCTTGGATTGTAGCTTCTCTGGCCGTACGAATTCATTGGAGCGTACGTTATGCCATGATTACGGCCGCGGTCACTGCAGGCAAACACTGGCAAGTATACACAGCTTCGAGAAGGATATGACGTCGGCGGGGAACGATAAGCGCTCGGATACATATGCCGAGCATTAGCCTACTGCTGTCTATCGATGAACGATGGTCCTACTGATCACGATCGACGATCGCGTGCTGTATTTTTTTTTTATTTTTCCAAGGTGGCGGGATTCCGTGAAATTATTGGGATATATAGTCGAATTTTGGAATAGGGACGAAAGTCGAGTGTCTCGAGCAAACATTTTGAATTACCTAGCGTGAAAAATGTTTTTTTTTTTTCTTTTTACGGCGCGGATAAGTAGTTTTTGATGCGCCACTGGAAAATTATTGAGGAAATTGCTTGAGTTATTGGATTTGTATAAGTTTGGGATGGATGGGGGAGTTGGGCGAAAGAGAGATAGAGAGCTTCAAGTGACAAAGTGGTAAATTCCCCGCGCGTAATCTGTCGTGAGATTATTGCTGTGCGAAATGGGACTTTCCAACAATTTTGAGGGCACGACTTTCAAAGTGGCAAGTTGCGCGCGATTTATTTTGAAATTAGTTGCCGAGGATCTCTCGGTTATACAACCGCGGCTGCAATGATCCTTCTTTTAATGGTTATTTAAAAGTTAAATATTTCCGTTAGTTCTTGTAAGGTGGATTACTAGGACGCATAAATTTTAATGACAAACAAATGGAGTATACCTGTATAGAATAAGGAATCATTTTTTATTCAGCAAGACCGGATCTTCTTTTTTGTGACTTATACACGTAACACGTAATAAATTTTCATTAAAGTATAAAGTAAAATATTTTTTTTATATTCATAACTATAATTAAATTCCGAACCACTAAAAATATTGCATCCATAAAGAAGAAATGAATATTTAAAGTGCTCCAGAAGATATGCATTTGAATATCTTCCACTACAAATTTTTTACATGCATCGATCGATACATTTTAATTTCCAAATACAGATCATGTAAAAGCCCAGAGAAATTTCAATACGCAATCTTCATCTCACAACAATCTTCATCAAAGCTGCAAAATCTCAAAATTCATCTCTTTCGTGTTCTGGAATGAAAAGAATCCACACTCTATCTATAACCCGAAGAATTAGACAGTTGTTAAGAGGAATCGTCGAATCAGCTGGACCGCAACGAATTCATCCATCAAGCTAAAAGAATCAGGGGACATTTGCATGGAGGCAGCGCCGCATAAATCCTCGAGTGACAAACAAAGCTTTTCGCGGACGTCGCTGTTTCCGTCACTCGGTCACGTCGAACCGCCGGCTTTGCTACTCTGCCACTATGCTTGACCACCGCCTGCGTACACCGCGATCACTGTATCGCTGACTCGTCCCGCAACTCCCCCTCGGAGGTCGCTGCATAA
Organism: Megastigmus stigmatizans; assembly: GCA_900490015.1. Classification (NCBI taxonomy): domain Eukaryota; kingdom Metazoa; phylum Arthropoda; class Insecta; order Hymenoptera; family Megastigmidae; genus Megastigmus; species Megastigmus stigmatizans. The sequence goes on from UELV01081419.1 coordinate 22,142, forward strand.
TCGAGTGCCGCGGACAGCGCGTGCAGTACCGCATTATGCGAATGCCGTGGATGCTCGAATTCGAAATAAGAGATTCCCAGTTTATACAAGTCAATCGTGACATTCTATTCGGTTCTTTTTCTTTTTAAATGAAATACAAATAATATAAGGATGCTGTAGTTAGACTATTAATTTTCATGAAAGCGGACATACGTATATTTAGAATGTTTTGGTAGGAAAGTGTTAAGAAGAACAATTTAGAAGTTAAGTGATAACTGAAGCGAAAATCATCTGCATGATATATAGAAATATTTATTTACCATTATTTGCACAGAAAATTATTTATACCCAATAAAACAGATGAATCACATCATAACATGCAACACTCGTAACAGGACATATCCAGCTTATGTATATCGACAATACTACTTTGCTAAATGAAACGGTATCGCGCGCGATAAGCGATCATTTCGCGTTAGCTTAATCAAACGGCCAGCGTTGATGCCGAGAAGTCTCCCCCATTCCTCTCAAACTGATGTCGTTGGCCTACGACATCTCTGCAGCCTGAAGCTAAAAACGCGAGTCAATATATATTAGATGCAGGGGTGCGAGGCGGTTAAAGTAGCCTCGAGGAGAATTTATGACCGGTCGTGAAACCGGTTCTCTTGCTAGCTCGTCGGGCAAAAGAAGAGCGACGAAATACATCGTATACGCGCCTAGGATATAGGCAGGAAGAAAGAGAGTCGAGGGAGGAGGGGAAGCGGGAACCGAGATTTAAAGCGAATCATGGACTCGAGAACTTGTGCTTCAAATTGAAACGCTAAACTCGTGCGCGCGCTTCGCTTGCTTTATACCGTTTTTTATTTCTACATTATTTATATATCGCGACGCCTTATGAAAAGATATTAAATTCAGCCTTTGAATATAAGCGGAAATTCACTACTCGTCCATAATACATTATGCTTTGTGGAAGTTATATGTTTTTTTTTTGCTTAAGTTAATATCTCGTTTAAGCACCTAATGTATGGGAACTGAAATTTTTTTAAATTTTCAGAATATCTACATTAATAACTATACTTCCTAATTTTTAAATTAACATTTCTTTAATACTAGTTCGAGTAAATAGGCGTTCTTAAATTTTATATAATGGTTTCGTCAGCAATTATAAAAAATAGTTACAGGTAATCGTAATTCACATAAGCTCCAGGTAAGCTACGCTTTTGCTTATTAAATAACTTATGACTAATGTGATATAATATTTCACCATCATTGTATCATTTTTAATATATCATTTGTAATATAACATTTTTCTCCATTCTTTACATAGTCTGACATAAACGGATAGATTGTGGCTCTCTAACGCACATTTACGCACAAGTATACATCGACTACTTATTTGCTTTTTTCGAGCTCGTGGCCTTTTTATCGAACACGATTTCATATACTTAGGATACCATAGCTTATGCGCTCTTGTGACTGCATGAAAGTATATAAGTATAAGCTTTGTGAACGGCTCTGAAACGGTTGATCGGAGGAGGAACTTGGGATAAAAGGGTGAAAGAACGTTGCAGCAAAGCGCTTCGACACGCTGCTGATGATATCGATAATCCTCAAAACGTCTTTGAGTCCGGTTTTGCGAGTCATATCATCTTTAGGAATTGTGTAAAGGTCTATTTTTTTTAAAAATAATTTCTTTTGAATTAAGAAAGATAAACGTGTTCGTCTTAATTTTTGATTAACATTAAACATTTAGACTATCTTTTGTTCACATTATGTACGAGGTTGGAATGCAAGATAAGTAGTAACAATTTATTGCTTTTTTTAACCTTTGTAGAATATCTAAGAAGCCCCAGAGTGAAAATGCAAAGTGCAGATCTGGTATAGGATATCCTATATAGGCTCAAAGGAAAATCTTAAGTGCGCTCGGCCCTATAAGAAGCACCACTGCCTCTCCATTTCACTGAGTTATTTTCGCTCACGGTGGCGTCAGAATCTCCCGCGGTAAAGAAACCCTTTTGACTGTTCGCATCGCAGCCGTTCTCTGCATCGAATTCGCCCTTATAGCGGTGAAATTCCACGAATGAAGGCAGCGGCGGGAGCTCAAGGGAATCGAAACTGAGGCGGTCAACGCGAAGAAACACGAAACGGAAAAAGAGGTGAAAACGCCGGACGAGTGTAATCTCATACTGCTGTCTTCGCCTCGAGGGAAAGGATGGAGAGAGAGAGGCAGAGAGCGAGGCAGAGAGGAAGAGAGATAGAGAGAGAGAGAGAGAAGAGTTGAAGTGCCGCAAATACACACAGAAATTTCTACACGGGAAAGTCTGGCCGTACTTTCCGTCTCTCCTGTATAGTTTAGCGCGATTGTGTATCGCGAGAATAAAAGAGGGGTTTCGGGTTTCGAGCGGTTAGCGAATAATAATATACACTCTGAGAGTTTGATGTTGCATTGATACGGGATTACGGGTGGAAATAATAAATGTATTTTATCATTCGAAGCGTTCAAAGTTTTAGTATTATCTATTATAATTATGTATCACTGTCACAGTTTGTTCAGGACATGTTGTACTTTCATATAATTTCACATATAATTATGAAAGCTATGTAAATTTTAAAGATCCACGAATACAAAATGTTACTTGAAATAGAAAATCTGAGGAAACTATACTGTTACAAAGATCAAGAAAATAAAAGAAATATGTTCGAACTCTGGGGAATTACTAAGCAAAGAGAATCTGAGATATGCTTTTTCGAAGAAAAATATCGTAACCCATGTCTCAAGATTTTCCTTAAAGCTCGTTTAATTCTGAAAAATAGGCTTTAGTAATAAAAGTACACATGGTTAAACCAAGATTGATTTCCCTTCTATTATTAAATAGTATTACCTCAAAGCTAAGCTAAAGTAAGTTTCAGTATGAAGTAAAAGTTGGATGTAAACATTTCTGTTTGATCAAAAATTATTCTCAAAAGTTTGCGGCACTAAAGCAATCAAATTATGGCGTACTAGCAAAAGAGTTACGTTTCACTAAAAATAACGTATACCTATTTTGTTACATGCCCTTGTACATCGTACACCCCTTAATTCTGCCAGAACAAAGATAGATTAAAAACATTTTAGTTATTAGAATAGATTAGAAACATTAGAATTAATAGGTGTAGATTGTACGTTAACAATATAGTTTCATCGGAAAGTAGGGAACCTCTCGAAAAGTAGAATTTCGACAGGTTGTGCTTGTAAGATTGTTCACGCTATAACATAGAGATAGCCGTTCTGGTAACATTCGAAACTTGTCTACTGATATCACATGTCTATAGGTATACCGGCCATGCTAATTTATCAACTTTGCCATAGGTTATCGCAGTTTCCTCGGGGCGCACAAACCTGACTTTTTTAATATACTCCTTCGCCTACGATCTACATGATGTTATCGTTTTCTAATTTTCTCTTTCAATAACAGGATCACCTAAATCTATGGATATTCCCCTTTATAATTTAATGCGTCTTAATGGGATTTTATAACGTCAAGTACATAAACGTAGATACAGTCGAATATGATAAGACAATCCTGCCAAGAAAATCCCCAATGATTATCTCTTAACTTTCTTTATCACCTAAATTTTTAGAACTTAGCTTTAATGAGAGATCTATTCACGCTCTAAACAACGAAATAGATGTTATCAGCCTGCTCTAATAAAAAAGCTGCTATCGTAGAGATTAGTCGCCGCTTGTTTTCGCATTTTCGCGCTCGATCATTCGCTGTAAATAAACAAACTGCTTCTCGCCATTTTCAACAATTTACGCTTTATTTTTTTCCCTCGTTCGCGCATAAACGCACTCTTTTCACGCCAGTCGGGCATTCGCACGGACGCCTATACGGTCCCCTATAAACGCGACGAGAATGGAATTTCAGCGGCTGCGCGGCCGCAGAGGGAGAGAAAGAGATAGAGAGAGAGAGATAGAGAGAGAGAGAGAGAGGCTCAATCACACTGGCAAATACGGAAAAGCCAGTTGGGAGGGAAAGAGCATAATGGGAAATCCCAGCAGTAGGAAAACCCAGTGGAGAATGGGATGGGAGAGAGTGAGAGAAAGTTCGCCTTGCGCATAATTACAAAAGAGCTGCTAGACATGGAAGCGAGCAATCGACGTTTACGCTACGACTCTGACTTGTATAAATTATGTGATTACTTCTCGGTTTTCCCTTTTTTGGCGTAGTAAATCTGTAGTATTGCTAAGGCAGGGAAATACGATCAACAACGACAAGCCTCGAGAATACGATCAACGATGCTGATCGGTAATGTATAACTTGTCACGAAATTTGTTTTATTTGTTACGAATATAAAAAAGCAGTATTTAACCTATATCATTATTTAAAGGATGAAACAACATTTATTTGAAGAAAATTTGGTCTTCTTATTACATCGGAAACTTGATGATTTGATTGAAAATAATTGTCCTTCTATACTCATCTCCTTCAAGTAAGGGGATTATGTTTTCTTTTTAAATTAAACGTCTTTTCTTACTCTAAATGATAGTTCAATTTTCGTACGTCCCTGCTGAACTTTTTTATTATTTAGTATGTATATAGGCCTCCTCCTTTACTTCCCATCGGTTTATTCATTCTAATAGACTATGTTAAACATCTGAAGTAGTTTCTAAATATATTTCTAGACATTAGAAGGCGTGATGTCGATATGAATTTATAAAAGATCTCATCAATCTTCCATACAGCTATATGTAGGTAAGTTTTTCAATACAAAGAGACATGGTTCAATCGAAATATTATAAATATAATCTATTTTCTTCTCATCGAGCTACCTCTACATTAAACAAGAATATAAACTATCTTTGGCTGTGGTGCATACTCATTTTAAAGTATTCCAATAGGTGAGCTTATTAGGCGACTAAATTATAAGCTCATAAAAAGTGCGGCAATACACATTATGCAACCTTGAAACATTTCATCTCATGTAGCCGAATCACAGTCTCTGATATGTTGGCTTTTCAGCGCGTGCACACGACAGCGAGTCGCGAGCATAGCTGCGTGTTCACAACAACAACAATAACAACAAGAACAACAACAACGCGGCAAGTCACGTAGTGTTTATGGTGACCGCGTGTTGCAGCATCAACTACATAATCCGCCGCAGCGCCCGCGTTTCATGCGATATAAATGACAATTATCTATTTCTCCGCGTCGACGCATCTCTCCGTGGTGCGGGAGATAGAAGAGGAGAGCGCGCGTCGATGAGAAAAAAACTGATCTCCGTGTTGACGCCGAGATTAGCGCGATAACTCTTTCTTTCTTTCTTTTTCTTTTTTTCTTTCTTTTTACCGCATACGCCGACGCAGCTGTGCTTATGCATATAATGTATGAGACGCGAGTGGCGAAAAAGTGATGAGAAAAGTGGATAAGAAAGTCTTCCGACACTCGAGGCATACGTTCTTTTCTTTTTCTACCTGCGTGTACGTTAACTGAATCTTTCTCGGTAACCTATGCATAAATATATTATTTGATGTTTATACGTACACATGAGGTATACGCTAACGTGTACGTATGCATCGCCTATGCGTACGTACCCGTCAGAGTATATGGGTGAGCATGAACAGCGAGCGTGTATTTTGTCTATATAGTCAAAGTCGCGCGGACCATACCAAACGCTGCGTCCTTTTCTTTTCTCTCTTTATATATCTTTTACATCATATAATATCCATACTATAGATACTGATGTGTGTATATATATATAGTAAACTCAGGTAGCGTGCGAGTTTTTACGAGAGTTTAGCATGTCGACATGAAACATCCTGACAAAACTCAACACACGAATATGCACAGATATATATGTAGAATGAGCAATTGGACTCTCGCCCTGGCAGAGTATCGCTGTCTAAGTATTATTCGCGCTTCTATCGCGCAAAAAAGGCATCTCCATCCCCCTCTCGCGATACCGAAAAGAGAAGAATTTAGCTGATCGTGCAAAAAAGTGAGAGGGGGGGGGGGGGACAAGCTAACAAAGCCAGGACGAGATCCAAAGCGCCTTCCGCGAATATATGTATATACTCCTTGGCAGCATGCTTTGCCTCTACGTTTCACTCGAATATCACAGAGCATACATATATTTTGCAATATGTATGTGATGTATATATTGGTGTAACATACGCCCGCAGCATATATCATGAGGATGGCGTAATAT
>UELV01081420.1:0-23679 GCA_900490015.1 Megastigmus stigmatizans
CTCTCTCTCTCTCTCTCTCTCTCTCTCTCTCTCTCTCTCTCTCTCTCTCTCTCTTTCTTTCTCTCTCGGGCTCGTAGTTCGGTCTGAGAAATCGTAAAGCGAATGCGCATGTAATCATACGTTCTATCTCTTAAGTATATATAAGCGCACCCCTCGGAGGGTAAGAGTCTCTTTCTCTCTATCTTTTGCTTTGCTCGAAGCTCCCTCGTTTCTCTTGCTCTCGCTCTCGAAAATTAAGGAATTACCCCGGCGGCTATTATAAGTCACAAAGATGGTGTACCTTCGCCCTTCGATCCGCGCGCGCGCGCTGCACTCGCTCGACTCGCCTGAAATTGCCCCCCTATGATCTTCTTCTGCACACGATGGGAAAAAGTTCCCTTTCTTTTTGTTTTTACTTTTAAAGTGGGAGCTCGATGCGCCTTTTTTCGCTTCTGCTCGTCGAACGGTACTTAACTTGTTTTTGATTGAAATAAGGGAGTTTTTATTCTCGACGTTCCGAGATCGAGATACTGCACAAACATTGAGATTAAAGTAATGCGTGCGTGAAAAAAAATTGCTTTTGTCAAATATTTTTGGCGAATTAACGAAAAATGTAAATACGTATATAATTACTTCTAAAAAGTATAAAAAAAACGTACTTTGAACATTTGTAAACACATTCAAAGCCTTCTGCTAATAATGACGTAGTGCTTTCTTCTTTCTATTAATTTATACTTTTTTCTATTCGTGATCAATAAATTCCTTAGATATTTAAGCTTTGAAATGCATGTCAAACTTTTAATGCACGAGGATTAATAAGATTAGATTGATATTATTGAATAATCGGACTGAGTCATGACGAGTATAAAATATTGATGAACAATGATTCAAATATAGTTCAACAGAAGATGACGCTATACAGAAATAATCTTTCTTTTTATGCAGTATTAAAAATTATCTATAGGTAAATGTATTGATTGGAAAACATACACGTGTATCATTTTATTACGTAAGCTTAAAACCCTTTGTTCTAATTATAAATTCGATAAATTAATGCTACATCTATTAGAATGCAGTACAAATAAGTAATTTTGAATAAATCATCGTGTTCGTAAAATACCTCCTACTTCTGATACAATGTACATTTAGAAATAATTCGGGGATAGTGTACGCAAACAAACAATGGCGATTGGACAGAATCCTACATTTCTACGTCGTTGGTACAGCGGTTTATTTACACATATAGGAGCCACGTGTCGAATCACTTGACGCACGCACCGACGGGCGTATATAATATAATCAGACTTTTTCAATCTCGAGACTTTGATCTACATAATTATACAAGTCTTTAACAAGATTATATTTATTCAGCAAGCGATTGTCAAACACAAGCGATAAATTGATTAACTCGTTAAGAATTCTCTTCTATATTATTAGTCAATTGTCACTTATCATATCCATTTAAACCGTAACAAATAATTATTTTATCCACGTTAAAAGTTGTTTGCTCGAAAATCCTCCTATAACGAACATAAACACTTTCGGTCTTAGAAAAGCCAAACATGGCATTACACTGTACACAGTCGATATGCTTCAAACGCGTCCGAGTTATAGCGGATAATAGCCGCATATAGAAGCGCCTAGACGCACGCATCCCTAATTAATAACTTGGCGATATTATTAGTGCCGCGCAGTTGGCGCACTCGTCGCGAAAAAATTTTTTTTCCCTTCCCTCGCCACACGCGAGCAGTGCACTGATACACGAGAGCTAATCCGATTTCAAATTGGTTTTAGCGAGTATATTGTATATACATAGATATACATGATCATGCATAATTATATGCAACTATATATAATGTATATAATTTTCAACTGAAAAGTTTTCAGTTTCACTTACGTACTTTCATACGCAGTTGTGTATAGTTATATATATAACCATATATAATTGTATAAAGTCATATATAACCATACATGACTGTTCATAACTGTTTACAATAAGTTATACTTTTTAATGCACTGCGCATAATTATCGCTATGTGGCAACCCATCTTATGCCCCTGCAAGAGGAAAATCAGCGCTTCGGGTATAAGTATAACCCAAATACCTATTGATCAAATATTTTTTTAGATCAATTAACGAACGAGCTTTAGACGTAATAAAATATTATACGTGGTTTCTGATTGTAGCCGTAAGATTATTCAAATCTGGCATATTGTATCCAGTGTTTGACTTCTGGAAGAACAGTAACAAGTCTTTCATAGTTTGCTTCTAGGCTCTTTCCAGTTCCATAATACTATATTCCTGTGGTCTATGTCTAAAGCTCGTTCTTAAATTGATCTAAAAATTAATTATGCAAATGAATAAGTGTAAGAAATATTTTAACAACACTAATCTTGATTTTAACGAGTCAATTTATTTGAGAAACGAAGAGGTACTAACGGTAACCGAAAAACAGACATATAGTTCTTGAAATAAGTATACAAAGTAGCTATAGGCAATAATATTTACAGAGAGTTAATACATCATAGTCAGTTTCCTTTAGCCTTTTGTAATTGTACACAGGTTGGAAGGATTTCAATACAGGAAAAAATTCAGTTTCCCCAACTTTGGCATCTGCATATGCATTAATCGTGCACTCTGAAAAAGAAAATAGCCGTATTATTAAAAATCATTATTTATTTAATATTTTACATAACTTTTTGTTTTAACCTTGCAATATTTTATTCAGATTATAATTTTTTGCAATATTTACCTTTCATAATACTTCCAAATTCAGTACCTTTACATGTAATTTTATTTTCTATTACTTTTTGGGCCGTGAAATTCATTGCTAGGTCTTTGGAAAAGAAACTCTTAATGATTGTTCTTGTCGTCACATCAATATTCTTTGTGGAATTTATTGTAGAAAAAAAAAATACTGTTTCTGAAACATGCTTACCCGGGTACAAATGATTTATATATAATTATATATATAATTATATATAATCATATATAACCCTATATAAAAACTTATATGATTATATATAATCATGTATAATTATATATGATTATATATGTATATTGTCTCTATATAGCTATATTCGATTGCATGCATTTATATATATAGAGATATGCGAGTGAAAGTGCATACACAGGCGTTTGTTTGCCGCTCGCAGTTCACTTTTTCTCTACATGCCCATATTTGCGAGATAATTGATTTTGTTACACTTGTCTTGTGATGCAGTGTTATCGAACCTTTGGAGATTAATTTGTAGAAAGTCTCGTTTTGCCATCGCTATATCCTCGGCTAGTTCTACCCGAAAATACACGTGAAATAATCGGGAAAGGGTGTTTACGTTTGCTTTTTAAATGATATTTTCTATTTGTGAGGAAAGAATATATAGTTGAGCTCAAGAGAGAGAGAGAGGGACAAATTTAGAACTACCGCGAAGCGTCGAGTCCGTCAGCACTTAATAAAAATAACTGCTTTCTCGGAATATCGTTATTCGTCAATTTGCCTTAATCCCCGCATGTTTAACCGACGCTGCGTTTTCGTTAGGCTTAAAAGTTTGATTGATGCAGTGCAAGTAAAACTTCTTACATCATTAGTATTGTTAAATTGTTCGACAGACGTATAATAAGAGTTTTTATTGGACAATGAATTCTGGTTTATGAATCAGTCATTCTTTTTGCATTCTAAGAAGTGCAAACAATTTGAAAGTAATTTTTTTGCTTCGTGTACCCATTAATAATTTCTAAATATTATAATAATGTTTTACTAATAATTTTAGGTATCTTTCATTTCCATGAACATTCTAAAAATTAATTTTCAATCAAACTAATTACTCAATATCAGGCAATATCCAATAAATCACCAACTAACCGATAAAAATAATCACAATTCATCAGTACTTTAGCCATCGCGGAACAATAAAACGCTCGCAAATACTTTTATCGAAACTTTCATTTTCATGTTCGTCCCGCTAATTTAAAAAAGGCCTTGCACAATAAGCTCAATTTAATAACAACACTGAATAGCGCTGAATAGCGCACGGAAAAATAAATATCATCGTGTCCCTTTCATCACCCCACCACTTGTACAAAGATATATACAGCCGCAATACCAGGGCCTGTCTGCCTAAGGATAATGAGGACAGTACGCTGTATTGCATTTCAATCGGCGCGAAATTGAGTTCCTCGCCATAGGCTAAACCGAAAGAGAGAGGATCGTCGACAAAGGCTCCAATTTCACAACTTAGATCGAAAATGCCTCTACCTCCTCTGCGCCTCCCCGCTTTCGTTTTGTAGACTTCATAAATCGGTTACGCGTGTATACGTTTAATATATGGGTGGTGTATCATCGCGCAGGAGACTATCGCGCTATTTGCCTTTTGCAATATGAATTTCACCAAGCTAATTTCGTACAATGCACAATGCATGCATATTTTCTAATCGCGATTCGTCAAAAATGCCGTAAAATCGAGACGAAACAAAAAGGAATAAAGACGCAGCTGTGGTGAGGATCGTCCGATTGCTCGGAGGAAGAGGATCTGACCGAAAGGCGTTTATACATATATATAGAGGGGCGAAATTTATGCTAATCTCCGGTATGAAATCTTGTTCTGGCGGTCCCGCGCGCCGCGGAATGTTAATGGCCCACGGCGACCCCCGGCTCTTTTCCTCTCGAGCTTTACCTTTTTATCTCCGAAGACGCGCGCGTACGTGCTCGCGTATGTGTGTGTGTATAGGTGTACACAGAGAGAAAGAAAGAGAGAGGCAAGGAACTCGGAAATGGTATGTACGCGTAAAAGGCACTTTCGGTTTCGGGCGCGCGCTTGCGACTCTCAGCGCGGAGAGCGAGACTTTCGAAGCCGTTTAAAAGAGGAGCACTTAAGATCTGTTCTCGATAAATTGTCGTCTCTCTGTCGCGCTACCGCCGTGCGCTCGTTTCTTTCTTTTTCTTTTGCGAGCCGATGTCGCGGAATAAGAGTCGCGCGCGCGCATTGCATAATTTCGCGTACCAGCTACTGTGCATTTCGATGGTATTCGAGCTTAAAGGCCTCTTTCTTTACCCGAGAGTAGTTCTTCAAAAATCCCTCGACTTTGGAGCGCTCGTTTTTCTTTGCGTCGTTAATTAACTTAATTTCAAGTTCGTAACAGTCAGACATGCGAAGAAAAGAAGCTCTAAACTCTGTTATACGCAACAGCTTTTCTACATTTGCAAACTAAAATGCAGAAAATCGCACTTCAATAAAAAGCCGCGTCTCGCATACTCGAGTCGTTCCATTTTTAATATATATCGTTCGTCTCTCAAGATATCCAGGTGATTAAGCTATCACTCGCGTCCCATTTTATTTGTTACCCACTTATGCGCTCGCTTCTAAAACACACAAGCACACTGACACTGCACCCGAAGCACACCATGTAATCTCGACTACTTTAACTCATAGAACGGGACGAGAGCAAGAAAAAAAGAAAAAAAATGAACCGCTAAAACGAAGAAGAAGCAGATGGCAAATGGTCTTATGCAAATCCCGACACAATTTCGCGCTGTATTAGACTCCGCTAGGCTTTGTGCACCTGTACAGCATCATCTATACGCGACCCGAATGTAATACGCCGCTATATAACACACACGCCTCGGTCAACCATCGCACGAAAATAAATAAAAACCGCGTGCCGACCGCTTTTTCCCCTCTCGCATCCTATACTCTAATTAATTTTACGAGCTGTATGCACCGGATAGCCGAGATATATATTTTCATTAATCTACATATATGCGTATACGACATTCTGGCGCGGATGAATTGAAACAGATGAAAGGACAGATAACGATTCACCTACTTGATAAAGCTAAACGAGCTTGATGTAATTTTTCGTAACACGAGATGTAAAACGGGCGCGCGAGTTACTTTAATCACTGCAACATAAATGGCCAACTTTCCGGGAAAATCCAGTCCGCGATGTAATCGCACGTATATATACGGCATATATATATATATAAAGCGCGTTCCGGCTGATATCGTCGCGCAAAATCTTCCCATACGGAGCAGCACCTAAACACCGGTATAAAATTAATCGTCGCGAGTGTACAAAAGCTCGCACCTGTCGATGTGGATTATTACACGCTCCCTTAAATCAAGTCACGCGTGTATAGTACAATGGAATGCTCAAACTCCGTGTAAACGACTCTATTACGTGTGTGTGTGTCGGTCGCGAGTGCACTTTCTCTCGTTCGCGCTTCTCCGGCACGACTGTGTTTATTTGGCATAACGACGTGCGCGGATGCGTGTGCGTGTGTGTGTGTGGCTCTGTATTAGAGATGGTTATCTAAGCGCCCGCGCGGCAGTTCGTCGCCTTTTTTGCCGCGCGTTATACAATTCCGAGAGGCTAATTGGATTCTAAGGCGCACTTTTTTGCGTGGATGGAGTGTATACTTATCGGTCGACTGTACGTGATTTTGATAACTGATGACAATCTCCTTCTGTTTTGCCATGTAATTTATGAAGTTCAACTGTATTTGTGTTTCGTTACTGCGTGAATGATGTATACTTGGGCGAACGAAAAGTTTTATTCGATATAATAAATTTTATTAAGAAGCTCTACAGGAGCTTAAAGCAGTAAAATCGCTACCACGATGAAAACCTTGACTTTAATCGCTCTTACATTGAAATCGATTGACCGAGAAACTGCGAAACTTCGGAAGACTTAGTAATTTTAGTTGCTTAATTCTTTTTCTGTTTATATAACGAAGAAACAAAAGAATATTTCCTTAATGTTCTCACGGAAGTTTGTTAACAGTAAAATACAGTTAAATCTTGTTATAGTTCGATAATTGAATTACTTCTGTGTTCGAGAATTTTAGTAAAAAATACGAGTATTTCTATTGGTTTAAAAATCAAGATACATCATCACTATATACTTGAAAACAATTTTCCAACCATCTACGGAAATCAGCCATACTCGCCAATGCCCTGCTTGAAATTGCATCATAAACAAATTTTCCCACCTAAATTTTCTCCCTCGCGCAGCGTATAAAACGTCGATAGACTCTTTTCTCTCAAACTTTCTCTCCCTTTTCCCTCGGAGAGAAAGAGACGCCCAGGGAAAAGCAATTCAAGCGCGGGAGCGTAGCTCGTCGACTCGTGACGTAACACACCTATATACCTACATGCACATCGACTATCGCCAGTATAGCCCGGGTTTCTGCATCATATATGACGCAATCCTCTCTTTCGGCTCGAGTGCAGCCCGTGCGATTTTTCGTGGCGCGCCCACATTGACCGAGCGATTTTCGCCTGTACGCGTCCTTGCTGGAAGCCTTTCGAAATCTCGTTCTCCTTCATTCTTTATATCTTTCTTCCTCCTTTTTTCCGTTCGGTGTACCGGTTTCATTGTCGGCGTTACTTATACTGTTCTTCTCGGATGCTACTGTCGCTGATGATTTGGTGAGTGCCAGGGCTTTGAGAAATATAAACCGAGATAATGTAAATTCGGTTGTTTAACGGTGCGTTCGAGATGATGTTTTGATAAGATGTTCTTTTTTTCGAGTCATTGATGTCAGTCATGTGTCATTGACTTTGTTCCTATCGAATTACAGTGTTGAATGTTTAGCTAACTGAAATTTATATCTCAGAATAAAACAATTTAATAATAATGGTGAACTTGATTCTAGACGCTTAATCGATACTAAAATCACGCAAAATCCACCCGATATTCTCCTAAAATTTACAGCGAACTCAAGAACCCATTATAACTCCCAACGACCAATTAATCACCATAAACTCATCTCCCCAACATAAATCGAGCGCTCTCTTACACACCCATTAAACCCATCTCTCTCTCTCTCTCTCTCTCTCTCTCTCTCAAAACTCGCAATCGCTAAACTCTCGTTCGACGTCGGTGCAGGCGATAACATCCGCGAGATACTGTCAAAGTGTCGAACGCACGCGCGCTTGTACGGCTTCATTCCGTGAAATCTCTAAGGGAAACCGCGGCCGTTGTGAATCACGTGTGCTTGAGAGAGAAATTTTTCGTGATTCGAAGCGCGCGCCTTGACGATTTTATTTCTCTTGGCGGCCTTCCTCTTCCGCGATGCGACTGCTGCTACTCGTGCATGACGATATCGATGATTGTGTACCTACATTATACGAGTGCGCAAGGGGCTTGTCGGTTTGCACGGTTGGGACGTGTTTTACAAGGATGAAAGTGGTGCGAATGAATAAAAGGAAAGTGAGAATGTTTGATGTTGTGTGTAACATGATTTTTGCCATTTCGAATGTAATGTTGTCAATTATAGCTTCATTTTGAATATCTGCTATTTAGAATCGTACTTAAAAGATTTCTCGAGTTTTAGTGACTTATAGAAGTTTTCTTTTTGTTTTTATCAAAGCAGGATATTGTGTATTTAATTTATCCAGGAAGAAGTAAAAATAAAACTTGGTACAAGTAGCTACTTGAAAAGAATTTTCTTTTTAAATTAGCTAAAGTTTATCGGTTATATGAATCAGTCATGGCATTCATTTTCACAAGATATTTCTCAAGTATTTTTTTTTATTTTTTAAGTTATCCGAAGCACTAGAAAAGCTTCATGCTCACATCTAAAAAAAGCGCCCAAGGTCAACCTATTTTGCATTTTTCTCGTAAACCGTTCCGAGAATTCCACATACGCAAAATTTTCCAACACTGCAGTGTATTTTGTAACAGATATTTTGTACTTATATCCATCGGAGATCGTAAAAAAAAAGTAAAAGTGAATAATAGATTGAAGTTTTGTATATGCATAAAATTAAACTCATACACGCGAGAAAGGCAATCGAAATTCTTTCGTGTTTTTTTCTTTTTATTATGAGTCTCGATTACTTTCGTAAACACGCGTCAAAGTGTATAAGGAAGTTAAATGACAGGTCAGACGCTAAACGTTACGGCACCTGGCGGTTAATGCTTGAGATTTCACTGCTGCTGCCGACTGATCCTTGCTTTTATGAGCTGCATACCCGGCTTACATTTATTGAATTTTTAATTAGTAGTGCGCGTCACACAACTCGACATGGAAACTTTTTTGAAGTATAATTAAAATCTTATGGCGCATTCTTATGAAACAATTTAATCGAAACGATTTTAAAACTTTAACGGGTAAATGTATAAGCATTTAATAAAAATTATCGTTTGATATCGCTATTGATTATTTTACATAACGGGCTATTTACGTAAATTTGCTCTTCCCATAGGAAATAATAACCCAGCGATATTTACTCAAGCATAATCGTGCCCATTAATCCGGCGCTAATCGCATCCCCAAAACGGCACATCCATACGACGCGCGATTTTCCATTGCACTTTCTCGCTGCTATGCACGCTGCCAATAACGTAACGTACTTACACGCACAAGGAAGCGCGTGAAAATCTATCGACTCGTCTCATCTCTTCTCTTATAAAAGCATCAATATTCCCAGTCTCTCTCGACTTTCGTCGTTGCGTCAGTCTCTCCTCTTTCTGTACTTGGATAACTCGAGACTCGGCTCTAATCCTATAGATTCACTCCATCACCGGAATCTTTAGCTTAATGGCGCATGACGTCATATTAGCCATGTAGTAGTAGCCACCGGTTCGACTCGCCTAATTTTCTATCCTGCCTTTTTTTGATCGCCTTTTCTTCGCAGTTTAGTCATACACGCGGGACTACTTCACGCTATGAGTTATATATCGCGGCGCGGTGAGTGTGCGAAGAAAAGAAACGAGACGAGACTGATGAGCGATGTTTTCATTAGCAAGCTTAGATGCTATTCACTAATGGGTTAAGATGTGCTCCTTTCGTCAGCGTATGCTTATTTTATCGTCTGGAATATAAAAGACTGATCGAGTACCGTTTTTTTAAACGCAATTTACGATTTTGTTCAGAGTTTATGTACGGTAAATGCAACATAAATTAATTTTTGTTAGTTTAATATAGCGCCAAAATTCAAAACTAAAAAGTCATACATAATCTATACAACTCGATGAATTCTAAGTGTAACTTTGCAACGCACGATACTTCCTCATTAACCCCCACCGAGATACCCCCGCAATTTTCATTTCGTTTCATTATCGCATTATTTTCATCGGTCGATAATGACTTTCTTACGCGACTCGACAGGTATAGAGTCGATGATGGGGCTTGGGATAAAAAACGCACAGCTCTCGGCGGCTGCACCGTCGAAGCAGGTTCCGTTTTCGCTTTCCTTTTACACAAGTGAGCGCGATGGAAACAATGCATTAATATAATAATATACGCGAGGCGGCGGAGGCAACGAAACAGCCGCTTTATAATATGCAACCCGCTAATGCATATGATTTCTAATGATGCAATATTTTCTCGATAAAAGAGCGTATATATGCACTTTCGATTTTGTATACATGCCTGTAGTGTAGACATCTTTTATTGCCTTTCTTCTGCATCGAATATTGATATTAATTCACTTTTGAGGTATGAATATTTTTTTTTCTCCTTTTACTTTTGCAATAGTTTAGATATAATAGATAATGTGGAGTGCTCAATAATTTACATTAGAACGATGATTTATTTAATGTACATTTTCATGAAACAAGTAATCAAAGCCACCCGTAATTTTCATTTTGATCTACCACTGCACTCGCAATATATTCATAATAGCCAAAAAGGCCAAATCATCCTTTCGCCAATCGTTTCAACGCAACAATAGCTCTTCGCACACTCCACATACTCTCGAAAAAGAAAGCAAGAAATCCCAAACATTCGAACCGCAGCACACACCACAACTCACTTCACAACATTACCAAAGCTTACAACCATTTATGCTCACCGCGCGGCTACCCACGACGCGATCCTTCATCCCAGACACATCGCGCAAATCGCAATCAACACCTATATAGCAACGGATCTTCATCTGCCGCACACCTTCTAAGAAAGCACATACATACGTATAATATATAGTAGGACAAAGAAGCCACCCGAGGCCTTTCAATTAGAAGCGCTGATAAACAATCGTTCTCGTGTTTCGCGCGTGTGCAAGTGTGCAGAGCTCACCTTCTGCGAAATCGTTGCCGCTGCAGGAGCGAATAGCTGAGAGCCGATGGTGCATGACACTCTGGCCGTCGCCACCGGTATAATTTGTGCCTGAAACTTTGCACCTAGCCGATAACTATTGGACTACACGTTTCTTTTTTGCCTCTTGATTATATTCTCGCGCTTTTTCGGCTTGTCGGAGCCGCTTGACTGTGATATTTCGCAGCTGCTGCTGTTGCTGCTACTGCTACTTTGCATTTTGGCTTGGGGAACGGGTCGCTTTTTTTTCTCTGCTTTTTAGGGAGCTGGTTTTTTTCGAGCTGAGTTCGTATGGGTCGGTTGGGTTTAAGTCTTTTTATATTTTTAGCGAATTTAGGAATTTTAGACATGTGTAGGTGACGACCCGTATGCTTCGATGAATAAAAGATGCGTTGTTTTGGCGACGTGTAAAGAAGGAACAACCTTTTTTTTTAACTATAAATGTTTGTGGGAATTAACACAGTGAATTTGTAAACAAGAAAGAGTTTACAATGTTTTTAACATTGACAAAGCTTAAGAATTTCATCTGCTTTTACAAAAGCCATAAATCTTGGAAGAATAATATCATTGTAATAGCTAGTATACGCATCCGAGTACAAGAGACGGATTACATAAATAAATCAGTCGCGCAAGCATAATTTTTGATAAAACTTTTCTCCGAAACTCATCCTTAGATAATATCTTGCATAATGAGATTTCCTTGAAGTGCTTCAGATCAGTCAGTATAACTTATTCAAAATACTTGGGCGTACTGTGTTGTAAATCTCACGATTGATTTCCCAGAATTCATTTTTCTTCGATAACATGCCTGAATCTTACATCTTAAAAACTTATACGCACATTCTATAAGTATTATGTTCACTGAAATATAACGTTTGCGCAACACGAGTTATCGCATAATTTGCTTTAAACAAATAATTACTCATTTGTTTTCTCTAACACTTTCACAAATCATTATGCACTTGCTGTGCATAAAAGTTAAATTAATATTCGATACTGCGCTAAATATCCTTTTTATTCTCCGATAAAAAAAATAGCATGCGTATAATACCAATGCTACGTAACGCGTCTTCTAATCCAAATAATTGGCACCGCCTTATCGACCCGAACCAATTATTTCTAGCACACGTGAACAATTATTTTTTCTTCTAATTGCATCTCGCAATCTCTATGACTAACGACAATAATAATTATCCCTCGATCCGCTTTTCTCTCCGCCACTAATAATAATGGCGTCTCGATTAAAATGCAGCATGACCCGCCACAGCACTATTAAAGCCAAAACTCCATATATCGGTCGATCTGCTCTCGCGTCACAATTAAGAAGGAAAAAAATATGGGCATTTTATAAGTTTCCAATCCGTCTTAATTGGCTCGAACACACGTTACAAAACTCTGCTCGCTTCCTCTCTCTGCGAAAGAAAATTTCCACGACCTTACAAGGCCCCGCCGTTACTCGAGCTCTCCTCTTATATACACCTTCGCGCGTATACCATGTACACACGAAGTCTCGCGCGCATTCAATTAGCCACGCGATGATCGCACAATGCGTGCGTTTGTTCGTTATGTGAAATCTATATATAAATAACAGGGGGCTTTTTGCTATTATGCAACTTTCAGGAAACGTGATAATTACGCATATGTGGTAAAAAGAAAATCGAACGTTATTACTTTGACAAAGCATCGAATCCAAAACGGAATAATACAATTTTATTAATATTTTTCACTCGCGCAAATCCAAGGATAACCTATTAAAAACAACGATCAATCTCGAGCCCGCGCGGATAAAAGTCTCGCCTCTCTATAACGATTGCAATAACAATCGATCGTACATCAATTCTCGAGTCAACAACAATCGTCAAGCCGATCCCTCGCGTCGATCCACCTCAACGCAACAATCACCAAGGCATCGACAAAGACACACTCGCACACACACACACTCTGCAATACAAAAAAAGACATGGTCGACGTGCGTCTCGTCCTCCGCGATTAACAAATATTCCCGGAGGTGGGTGGAAGAGACTACTACTACACACTCTGCAATCTCTTCTTCTTCTTCTTCTATCTTTCTCTCTCTCTCTCTCTCTCTCGCGCTACACAAGTCCGGCACGCACACACGATCCCCCATAGCGTTTTATCGGCGACGCGGCGCCTGAATTATTATATAAACGCGCGTGTGTATATACGTGTGTGTGTGCAGCAGCAGCCGCTGGTTACGTAAATAATGGCTCACGGCTCGCGAGAGAGAGAGAGAGAGAGAGACAAATGAGCGAGCGAGGGAAATGCCGGTAGACTCGCGCGTCGCCCTTAAATATAGCTACCCGCGATCTATCCCTTATAGCTTGGCTTGTATACGTGCGTGCGTGGCGCGAAAATTGTTGGACTTGCTATTTTTGAAATTTTACGCGCTGTTTGTCTATATAACTGTTATTAAGTGCGATTGGGATTGGACTGGCTTGCAGCAGCAGTAGCAGCCACCGAGGGTTGAGTTGTTTTCCGTATCTGCTATAATTGGGATACAGTGTATATGATTAGTCTGGCGTTTGTTACCATCACGTTTCTATTTGGTTTTTGAAAATTATCGCTCAATACGTACCCTTAAATAGAAATGCATATTACGCGTATCCGTATTAATGTTTTTATCAATTAATTTATGACAACCAGCTCTTGTCTAATTTTCATTTTTATTAACCAAATACATTTTTATTTGTTTCAGGTAAGTGTCAATAACAATCGTCATATCCACGATTCGACTCTTTCGATTTGCTTCCGTAAGTCACAAATCTTATTGCACCTTTGACGATGCATCCCCTCAATAAATAAATACTATATACGCGCACAACTTCTTTACCTTACGGTAGCCATCCTCGCACCGACGTATATACAAAAGAGAAAAGGGGCGAAACAACAGTAGACACGTGCACACAGAAGGGGAGAGAACTGGTTCGTCGAACCGCGCGTCGAAGCTATGCCACACTGCGCACAAAAAGTACAAATATATACGCGCTAGAGAGTCGCACCCGCCTCATGATGCATGTATAGCTTATCATACCGGCTGCAGTCGCCGTCGATCATATAGCCCATAGCTGTATCTATAGAGATCGCGTGTGCCTGTCGTGACAGCGAGCAGAGATTACACGTTGGCGTTGCCTGTATGTAAGGCTGCGATGGCTTCGGGCTAGGAGGTCATTTTTGGACTGAAAAACTGTTCGAGGAATCAGAAATGTGTGCGTTCGATTGAGAGATCAAGTTCATTTTATATCGAATAATTAATGATTTTTGTTGGTGGCTAGAGATGAGACATTTTATAAAACAAAAACCACTGTATTTAATAGTGATTGAGCTTGAAATTAATTGTACATGTTTTTGTCGTTCGGTTAAAGCGACAGTTATTCTACGAAAGCAGAAACTGGCTTTGCCATTATACTCAACTCCGCAGAATAGCTGGGCTCGCAGTTTTATTTTATTACGCGCGGTGTAAAGTATATTACTCATTAAAGCCATTACCGACAATTACAGCCCCATAAAATATTTCTAATCCGCAAAAACAACTTGCGTACAGAATGAAATAAAAAAGAAGCTAAATTTTAAGTTTCTAATTTATAACGAAATAACGTTAAAGAGCTGCGTAAACGTCAAAACGAGCCGAGTCTCGAATGCTCACGATTCAGATCTTAATCTCAACCGTGGAGATGAGACACAATAAACCTCGAGCAACTTAAAAGCTCGCTTATCCCGCCCAAAAAAAAAAAAAAAAAAAGAAATAGAAGTAAAATCCAACGCATCTAAAAAAAGTGTCCCTAATATTACGCAACTCGCACACATTCTCCCACGTGTAATCCGCGAATTCCCCAAATCAAAGTATACACACTTTCGAATCGCCATTACAGGCCATGAGAATTTTAATTACCCCCACGATGCCATAAACAGGCGCGTCAATAATCTCGCCGCTGCGTGTCACAATGTTGGTGCTCGCGCGCACGAGGAAAAAGAAACGACCTGCGCGCGTATGTATATATAAAGCAAGTATCGAGAGACAATGCGCGCGAACGCGGACTAATTCAACTGCTCTCTACTCGCGCGCGCCTTTACAGCGTCGAGGCTTTCGTAACTCCGCGCGACTGCGTAATTGTAGGACTCGTGCGTTATGTAGCGGTAAAAAAGGGCGTGTAAAAGAGAAAGAAAGAAGTTCTGGATTCCTGGCACCGATGCTGCGCTTTGACGACTCCAACAGTTATTATTACTATCCTCGATTTAAAACAATAATCGTGAACCGAGACATTCGCCGATATTTTATTCAAACCGACGATATGAATATGCATATGCAGTATACGCTGCAGGAAGGAAGAGACATTTTTCTTGGGCTGGTCGATAGTATATGTACACTAATCGCTACGACGGCAAGTTTGTTATCGCGCGGGTCGGAGCGTCCAGTGTCCTGTTATATACGGGATAGGAGAGATAAGGAACAAACCCACGACTACTACTGCCTCTGTCAAAAGCCCGTCACTGTCTCCTGTTCTCTCTCCTTTCCCGACACACGCATATACATATATATATCAAGCTTCCATTAGAGCGCACCACTGCAAGTCGCTCTCGCGCAAGTCTTCGGACAGTTTTACTGCTGGGCGCGAACGCTCGAACACCTTAGCACCGCGTGTATAACACGTTTTATTACTGCGGAGAACTTCGTTTCTGCCTTTTTTCTCTCGCGCTCTTTTCACTGCCGCGTAGATAAAGTATTGCGAAATACGCCTTGCGCCGTGGCTTGCGACGCTTAATGCACCTTTTTATGAAGTGACGCGGATCTTCTTTCTTTACTAAGGCTCGAGTAAATCTATCACGGTGTACACATATTTTCCTTTGAAATATGTTATTCTTGAGAGATGCAGAAAAAAAATGGCAATCTAATCTGCAGCTATATATTCATAATAAGGTTATCGCACCGCAGTCTCCGATTAGCTACCGCAGCGGTCTATACAGGCAATTTAGCACCTATAATCTCGACTCTTTCATCCGCGCATCAAAAATACCCCGCCGCTCCGTAAATTCTCGTAATCCGTCAAACGGTCGTTCTCTTCCCCAGCAGCTATCCATAAATAAAGCAATCGATGCACATCCTCATAATCCGACATTCCTCGTCTGCAGCCTGGCCTGCATCGTCGCAGCGATCGTCTATTTTCATTCCGCGCGTCTCTATCGCCTAAATCTCTGAAATCCAAAAAAGAAAGGTTAGGCTCTCCTCTCCTTTTTTTCATCCCTAGAGCGCGCGAGTGTGTGCGTGTGTTTCCCGAGAATCCGTTGGCATGCGAGGGCGCGTGAAGAAGCTCTCGCGAGACTTAATTGAGACGCGTATTAATACGTCGTGTTGGCGCGTTCCCCTTTATAAATAGTCCCGCATTTCTGTTAAGGTTCCCGTGGCGATGCGGTATGCACTCGAAAATATGCCCTCATGCGGGCTTGGGATCCCTAATTTTCTTAAAGATGCTTTATACTCCTTCCTTTATGTCGTTTACATCGTGTTTTATTTCTCTTCATTTTTGTTAAGTGGCTATATTAGTTTCTAATAATTTGTTCAAATGAAAACAAACAATAAATGGAATATTTTGTAGAACAGTTGGAACTTTATGACAGTTTAGCAATACTACATTGAACCAAAGTATATGAAGTGAGAACCCTCGGTCTCCTCGATCCAAAGTCATTGGCTCTCGTACCTGCTGTATTTTTACCCTCTTCACGACGCCAGTCCAAATTCCTTTCGACTATATACTTTACTGTCATATATTGCCGGCTTTTATCACTGCATGAAAGTGACGTTAAACTTCATTTTATGTCGCACGTGTATATTCACTGGTGCACTTAATAATCCGTTCCCAATTGCACAGTTCACCTTGCCTATTCGCTTTGATTGTATATAGACTAAATACCATTGTACATCATTATTTTCTGAATAATCCACGAAATGAGAAAATTTTTCTAAAAACAAGTATTTTGCAATTTAATAATTCTACGTGCAAAACACAGCCTAATTACTGGAACGGAAATTAAAAATTCCATCATAATCCAACGAGCTCTAAATCTCGTTCACTCGCATTTTCCAAAGCTCTTGACCGTTGCGGCGACTACGGCGATCGTCTGCCTCCCCCCATTATGTGGTCGCTGCACGCATAACATCATAGAGCAGTGCAGCGCATACCGCGCGAGAGCCGCGCGCAAACGAGAGACGACTTGACCGACCGCAAGATCACTTTATATCGAGGTCCGACCAACCGCGATCGCGATACGCAATGAGCTTCAGGGATCCATTACGTCGGGCCCATTTATTATCAACTCATGCTGTTGCTGCTGCTGCTGCCGCTGCTTCTGTCGTCGACAATTTTCCGATCTCGATACGGCACCGCTTCATCAACTGAATTCCAGCGCCGTATATACTTTTGCCTCCTTTCCCTTAATTGTATGCTACTCATTGATGAAAAACTAGCAGCTGCAATGGGATAAAGACTGTCTCTGTCTGTCTGTCTGTGTGTGTGTGTGTGTGTGTGCGTGTGTGTGCGGACTTTTCAACCGTTGGCGATGCAAATTGTTTGGGTTGGAATCTGATTTGCAAGCACGTAATAAGCGAGCTGGCGCTGCGGCGATTTGTAAAAATCGGCATTGTTTATTATTAATTATTCCCAACTGCAATGTAACATCGTGGCACTAACTTGAGTCTCCGCTTAATTGACTCGACTATGTACAAGTATGTCTTCCCTACTGGTATGCGATATTTCACAATCTACCGGCTCATTGATATCGAGTTTTATTCATATCAGTGACAAATTGACTGAATCCCGATATTTTCAGCTGTATACCTATAGCACAGGCTACCGCTGGCTTACGTAAAAGCCCATGAATGGGTCGGATTAAGAAATCACGAATTCTGAATGTATGTATGGCGCGCAGGTAGGACACACACACATGCGATGATCTATGCGCGCGACCGCGAATGGATAAATAAATAATGCTGGGAATGGAAAGTAGAATTATGCGGCGAGCGCTGCGAGATAGCAGTGTGTGTATCCGCGAGATTGATCTGTGGCTATATCTCGTGTTCTACACGCTGCTGCGCGACTTGTTAAAACGTGTACTTCGCGCTAGGAAATTCCGTTTAACCGATCATCCATGTACGTGCGCCGGTTCGCAGAAGTCTACTTGTATATACGCAATCGGAATCATCGATCTAATTATTAGACACCGAATCGATCTTCGATTTTGAAAAAAATAAATAAAATAAAGTAAAATAAACCAAATAACGATTACTCTATCGTCGCGGGCTAAAAACTAGCGCAGCCGCGTACAATCTCATAATTGCACTCGCAAGTTTTGCAACGAAAAACTATTTCGGGCGAAAGACTCGTGCGCGTATAATGTACGAAATCAGGACAAAAGCTGGACGTACGAAAGCGTGCGAGGGTGGCTCGGCTCCGCAACGAAAACACTCGTCACAGTTGGGTAATGGCATACGGCGAAAATATTTTTGCGATTTATGCGTTTCTCTCTCTCTCTCCTATTTTTTATTCGCGTGGAAACAATAATATTTTCCTGGTTCAAAGCAGATGCAAATTGGTGAAAGAATATTTCGCTTTGTTTATTCACGTGCGATTGTGGAACGTTTAAAGTCTCTTTTTTTTCTTTCTGTTGACTGCCAAAACTAAACAATAATTCGTAACTACGATTCGAGAGTAAATGTATTTTAGCACGGAATACCAAGATAGAATGTTTAGATATACGAGAAATTTTATAGTTTCGTTACATTGAAATTCGCAACTCGAGATACTTTCTGAAATAAAAATTAATACCTTCCTACAATCGAACTTAATAATTACGTAGATCATGTAAAATGTATGCAAGATAAAAATCTCTTTAGAACTAATCAGAACATTAACTTCTCTCTTATCAAATTTAAAAGAAAAGTATAAATTAAACAGTTGGCACGCGATGAATAAAATCCATCTGCTAATCAAAGAATGACGAACCGACGGATAAAACAAGACAGTCCCTTATCAATAACCATCGGCGCGCATCAGCCGACGCACATCTACATCTCTCTCGACATTCCTTATATTTTGTCCCTCGCACCTCTGTAGCCTCGGCCACTCGTCCCATCGATGATGCATACACACATACATACACGCACGTTCCTCACAAACGGATAATGATAATTTTTCGAGATTACGCGTTCGTAAAAGCCTCGGTTCGCTTGTTATCGCGAGCCTCACGCGGAATGCAACAGCGCGTGGGTAATCTGCACAAGCGACGTATATATACGCACACTTGTAAAACGTTCGATTCCTAGAGAACGTGAGAGAAGAGAGAGAGAGAAAGAGAATAATAACCGTGTAATTTGCGACGAGTTCGGGATATCCCGGAGGCTACTCGGAGTGTTTGTCGCCAATTATCGTTTAACGCCGAGCGCGCGCGTGCGCACTTTTCGCTTTTATTGCGAGAGATGATATTCCCGTTGTGGCGATCGCTTCGCAATGGATATACATGAACATATGGAGTTACGAAAAAAAACGAGGGAGTTGTTGTAATAAGCGATGCTCGATGCTTTACATGCAGTAAAAAAATGGTTGTTATCGCTGTTGGGGGATCGGCTCGTTTAATGACTCGGTAGTTTCGTTTGCCATAGACATTAATAAATAATCGATTAATTGTAACCGAGCGGGAATCACATATTACTCGGTATGCACAACCTCGTCCGACGTCCATTGTATACGTGCACGTTACATGTAAAGAATCAGAGCAGAGAGAAGAGAGCGGATGTATCTAAATCCTTTAATCTCCAAGTGCACATCTCGCGCTCGTTTTGCAAAATGATTGATTCCGCATCAGGTATATATGTATGTATCTTATTATAGATACGCTTGTATCTTACATGGTGTGATACGCTTTCGTTCATTCGAGGTCAGGGGATCGAGGCCGTGTGGGGTGCCGAGTACGTGATACGGATTTTTTCAGTTTGGAATATATATTGTAATTACGACACTTTGCGCGATGTGCTATCGCAGACAGCTGTGGGACGCTGAGTATACGAATAATATTAAACGTATAGCTGCCTCGTCATTTGGCCTGTGCGTCTATATGTATGCAAAATCGACGATCTACGCCCACGCCTGTACATTTTTTTATACGACGCTCTCGGGTGCTTTGTCCCGTCAAAATTTGACGCTCGTTGATCTATGCAAATAACAAGTTTTTTTTCTCGCCTTGAGAATATATTATTGTATAATTCAATGGCGGCGGCATTTTTGAGGCAAAATTCAATTTCCGCGGGCTTCCAATTGAATATAGGTACGATAGACTTGCATAATTTCGCCTTTGCTATCTCGATAATCTAAAATACGACTTGATTTATTATCTGAAATCTACGCATATTATTAAATCCCAGTTTTTACAAACAATCTTATTCTTTTATTAATTTAAATCACAATGTTGCATAATAAAATAATTGGCGCTTTTAAAAGATCGCACGATTAAGTTAATGACCATACGCTCAATCTATAAATAATCTGTTTTTTTTTAATTAGCCCGTCAAAATAATCATTCAATTTCCTGTCCGATACAGAACTAGCTAATAATAAATCAAGTCTGTCTCAAATCTTGCACAGCCGAAAAAAGAAACTAATCTGCGAGTTACCGTAACGCGGCCTATCTCTCGCAAGCTCAGAAAAAAAACCGCCGAGATGTTCGAAAACAGGGCAATATTATCAAGCGGTAGGCGCCTGTAATGTATAAAAGCGTGCAACAACACCGTCGACACACCCACGTGAAATTCGCGTGGGACGATTCCTCGTGCAAAATGTGCTGCCGTACGAGGAAAGGATCTGCCTGTGAATGGTTACGCAATTTCATTGAAAAATATGTTAATTGGGTATACGGGAGAGTCGCGGCGACGGCGGCGCGACTGCCGATATCCCCCCGGCATATAAATGATTTTATCCGCCGCGATCCGCGATACGATGGATATATAATCTGGTGGTGATCGAATCGTGCCAGCCATTTGGTTGTATTCCCCCGACTTTGTGTAAAAGGGATGTTTAGAAATTCGGAATTCGTTTAGTCTGCGGAGCTCGTGTGAAAATTAATTGGATATTTAATACGCTTAATGCCTAACTTTCCACGGTAAAGTACTTTTTTCAATGTCTGATTCGATTTAATTCTAAAAAATACGTTTTACGATAATACAATGATATTGTAGTAAAATTGATAAGCATCAAGGTAACCAAAACTCCTTATTCCCTTAAAACAAGTAATTATTAAAATCAAGAAAAAGATTGTACCAACTCATTCACAAAACATCCGCATAACACTTAATTAAATCAAATCAACTCAGATCCAACCCACGCTTCTATAAAAAAAAACGTGATCACTCTCCTCTTAACCAAAACAAAAAAAAACAAGAAAACACCGTTTTTCCCGTTATCTCGCAAAAGACCATTCGCCGCAATCTCACCGATAAAGTCGTACACGTTTGGTCTCTCTCTCTCTCTCTCTCTCTCTCTCTCTCTCTCTCTCTCTCTCTCTCTCTCTCCCAACAAAGTGTTACCCGACCTTTACACGCCTCTCTACGTATGTGACCAAACTTCAAAATATCTCCGGGACCGAATCTTATAACCCAGATGATCTCTCGGAGAGGCATAATACGTGTGCTGGTCGCGTCGCGAAACGTTCTATTTTCGTGTGTGAGAGTATATAGTAGTCGTGAGTCTGTGCGCGGCAGAAGAAGAACTAGATATTCGGGCGTATGCTTACCAGCCGCGACCGCCTTTATATACGCAGACATTGTACAAAAGAATATCAGGAATCTACTCGTATAAGCGTATACCGTTATGAGCCTCTGTGCTTTATCCGGACTTGCGATCGTGTATATGCATGTGTATGTGCCACTCTTTTGTGCGTACATCACATGTCGTGGAATGCAAGGTGGCGATTACTCATAAGAAGGATTGTAATTGGTGTCGCGAATTAAGATTTCCTTATTTCTTTGACATTTTTATAATTCGTTTCGTACAATTATTAATTTCCGATATTCTCGACAATATGCGCAATCCGACTTATCTGTACAAATATGTGAATGTGCGAGGAAGCCTTGCATTGTTGCGCTTGAGGCAGACGTATAAACCAATCGTGAAAACACTATTGCTAAGCATACACTTTGTAAAAAAGAAAGTTTTATTAAGTAATATTTGCGGCAGACAATGCAGAATTCATATATAATTGGATAATAAGATTTCCCCCGCCGGCGAAATTTTTCGCGCGGAAAGGTAAATCAATGTTGATATTAAGCAAGTGCGGGGCATTGCACAACGACACCACATTGTAATAAATGCTTGTTTCGAACGTAAACTTTAAACCGGAAATTCCAATGTACCTGTTTATATGTTAATGAATAAATCGGCTTTTATCGTACATATCTGTCGTAAGAGATAATAAATCATTCAATCACAACTGCAGACCTAAAGTGATCGTTATCGTGAAAAATGATATATATCCAGATTAAAGATTATTAAAGCATCCTTTTTAAGATATTCAGTGAATAGAGAAGACTAATCAAACTTAGTCTCGCTGCACGGCAAATTAAAATAAAAACCCGCAATATAATCGCTGTACGTATGCAGTAAAAAAAATAAGTATTACGCGATACATACGCCTCCCCCGCGATAAAATCGATTGGAAAATGTGCTTTCTCTTCGCCCCCCTCCCCTTTTTCCATTCAGTCTATATATCTTAATCCCAATCTCGATCTCCATCTCCATTCTTTTTGTCTTTCTCTTTGCCGCGCTTCTGTGCAGGCCGCTATGTACAAGTCGATCCTTGTATATATATGTGTATGTTATATGCTCGAAAATGCAGCGCGTTCATAAATCGCACGTATTTTAAAAAAGCAATATACACGCGGTACCAGCAGTGTATACACAGCGGCGGCGACGTTTGTTTATTTGTGTCACACGATTTTTCCCCGATATTTATTAGTTTACGCGCACGTGATTTACGCCGCCGATAGGAGCGCGCGCGACCACGGAAACCATCTATCGCGCATTGAATGTTGTATTTTTTTTTCGCAAAATCACGCGAAATCCGTTGTGAATGAAAAGCAGCCATCGAGCGATAAGTTTATTCCTCTTTTTTTTGTTTACGCCTCCGCGAATAAAACGATTCTTTTATCTCGTTGTCGTATAATCAACTATTGAATTTACGAAGATATCGTTTGTAAAAACATTGTATCTCGAACCTTCTCAATTCTCGATTCGACATCGTCTGCAATGAGTAATGACGTCTCATTAGGTATATAACCGGAAGCCCGATGACAGCTCATTAATCGCCCCCAGTACGAAATTTACAACTCCTCACAACCACCAAACGATCCGCAACAAAAAGACCTCCACCTTCATTCACCCCAACGCGAATCGAATCGCCGCTGAGTGTACATAATATACTCTGCCATAGCAAACAAAGCTAAAAAAGCTATTTATTCCGCGGCAGTTGGAGTCGCGCGAAAGCCCATCCATCTTCGATCGAGTGTCCGCGCGCGCGTCTCGTTTCGCATTCAGCTCTCGCACACCGAATCGCTGCCGCGTGACTCTCCTCCTCGTGTATATATACATACATATATATAT
>UELV01081422.1:0-13855 GCA_900490015.1 Megastigmus stigmatizans
ATATATATATATAGCAACCAACGTTATTTTCTACATTTTGTTCAGGTCTTTATACATTAAAAATAATAATTTATTTCTTTGTGCAAAAAAAAATAACGGAATATTCTGAAATACGCATGTTTTAACTTAAATTACAAATTACATGATCAGACGAGTTAAAATAAATTTCAAAAAATTCAAGTGAAAAGGCTGAAATTGTAAATAAGGTCTAGTGCAGACTTACTGCTTTAAGAAACTTTTAATAACCGTCAAGTTTTGCTTTATAAAATAAGAAATTATTCCCTTACTGAGAACTTCTCACGAAGTTGATGTACTACAAGGGGAATCTTTTATAACTTTTTACGTGCATATATTCCGAACGATTTTAAAACTGCCCCAGTTGGTTCTATGCATGTATGTACTGCGTGCTATCTGTACATTTGTGAATGTATACGTAGGAGGGCACAACAAACGGCATCGAAAAATTCGACATTCACATCTCTGGAATTCTGAAAACATATTTTTCAATACCGACGAAATTCGGAGGTAGAAAAATGTTGACTGTCGGACAAAAATCTCGGCCTGAAATAATAAAAAAGACTATATGATAAAGGCGACTTGCTATTTTGGCTTTTTCATTTAGCTTCATATGGTCGTTTTGTCCAGGTGAAAATGTCAAAAGTAGATATTGATGTCAGGATTAACTTCGAACATGAAATATTCGGTTTCGTTGTTAAGCCGAAATAATAATGAGATTCATTATTCGAAATGCAAATTCTGACGTTTGATTTGATGACTACAAAAATTTGATTGACACCTCGCCTGTTATACTCATACTAAATTTAAAAATTGCGTGTTTATATTAACACGTATTCAATTTTAATTTGTTCGTTCAAATTTTGATGAAGATTTAATTTGAAGTAAAATTAAAGTGATAACATCAATATCCTATTC
Organism: Megastigmus stigmatizans; assembly: GCA_900490015.1. Classification (NCBI taxonomy): domain Eukaryota; kingdom Metazoa; phylum Arthropoda; class Insecta; order Hymenoptera; family Megastigmidae; genus Megastigmus; species Megastigmus stigmatizans. The sequence goes on from UELV01081422.1 coordinate 934, forward strand.
CTCATGATCGACAATAACCCTTTCACCTTGCCAATAAGCCACATTAGTCACATAAGCCATATTAGAGAGTCGTTCTTAGAATGGGTTATTGAAAAAGGACTGATCACTTTAAACAAATTTATCTGTATGTTCTATTATGAGTCACCTATATGAATCGCACCTTTCAATCATGTAATTGTATGTAACTTGCCTTATCATCAACGTATATGCTCAACGTATAATGTTACTAATTATATATATATATATATATACAGAGGTAATTAAAAAATAAAGAAATTTAATAAAAGAAAAAAAATAAGAAAGTAAATGGTGCATCTAGTAAAGAATCTTTAAATTATAAAAAAATTAACCCCCTTATGTGATGGAAAATGTATAAAAAAAACTTGATTTTCAATCAATTTCTTTTGAACTTTCCCACAATGTTACAAAAAATATTACCTTAAAAGAAATTTGACTCCTTTACATGGTGGGAAAGTTGAAAATAAATTGATTGAAAATTGAGTCTTTGTTATACATTCTAATTTCTTCTGTCTTCCAAATTTAACGTGGCTTCATCAACAGAAAACGAAGGAATGGGAAAATGCAAGAATAAAGGCGATATGAAGAAACAATGTGGCACTATCAATATGATATTAGGGTACTATGTGCTGATCATGAAGAATAGGCGCTTAATACAATGGCACGTATGCATCATACCTATTATACTTCAATAAATACCCTAGAACAAATGATATGGGTTCTTATTGTAGGGGTAACGAATGACATTACGTATGCCAAGCTTCTGCGTTTGAAGTTTTTCTTGAATAGTTTAACGTAGTTTATTGTGCTATATAATTTTGTATAATAAATAACTAGGACCATTATTCGCTATTAAAATTCCACAGAAGAGAGAGAAATAGAAAGAGGGAGGGAGAGAGAGAGAGAAAGAGAGAGAGAGAGAGAGAGAGAGAGAGAGAGAGAGATTCGGACGACGAAATCCAATATTATATGCAACTTGAAAATTAGCCCCAAAATGCACAGAAAAATGTTTGGAAATTTACGCAGCATTCTAGCTTTAGTTATTAATGAAAGAGGACTGAAAATAGGCACGAGCAAAATAAGTGCATGGAAAAAAGTTGAAAGCTATACGAACGGTACACTGCTGCACAGTGAAACATGAAGCTTTTGTAAACGGTAATACCACATGTGCGCATCCTTCTCCGTGCAGTATGCACAGTGTTTGAGAGTTGACGCGTGGGGGAAAAGTAGTGAATGTGGGGTAGGTAGGGCAGTAGGAGTCCCGCTCGAAATTTTTGGTCTTTTCTCTTTACGCTCGAATGAACTTCAGTAGACGAAAATAGATGAGATAAAAATTAGACGTTTAAATAAACCATTGCAAAGACAGTATGCCAAGTTTCAAATTGAGGCGCTAATTAGATTGATCGTAATCGTCGTTTACCGAACAAGTCATTATCTCGCGTTCTATTGGTCCTATGACATCTTTTTAAAATTTCATGATTTTTCAAAAACAGTTATAAAGAATTGGTTGTTTTTAAAAAAATTAAAAATTTAGGTAGATATGAGAAAGGCAAATCTTATTTGTTTAATAAAATGGGTATATTTAATAATTAAATTTTTTTTCGGTTTTTAAATTTATAGTACTTGTTGAAGCTATCCATTCCAATTTATCGTTTATATGGTTCTCAATGAAAAAATTAGCATATTTATTACATACTTTTTAATAGTAAACATATTTTGACTTTTATTGTTGCTTAACAACATTTTAGCAATACAAAAAAAAATATGGAATTTCTAGCTGTCTTATCATTGTGTAAAATCTAATTACGAACTACAATCGTAGTGAACTTTTTTTGATAAATGAATAGTTTAATAGTATTTGAGCAAAAAGTAAAAAAAGTGCTAATTATTCAACCTTTTGACAAATATCTCGGATTCTTCACCTCTCACATTCCCGAGACTTTAAGGGGGTTAATATATACTGGTCATCTACTATTAACGTAATGCTTGGTCGTTCAATTGATCGGTCGTCAACGCAAGAAAGACATGTGTGCACAGTAAAACATCGGGCAGCGCATCGACAAAATCAAGGTTGCATGAGCGTATTTCTTGTCTTTTTATTTATTTGGCTATGGTCCCTATATTGGAACCCGATGCGATCATTCATATGTATATGCCCAGTGGGAATTTTAATATTGTATTAGTATCGAGACTTCGAACCCACCACCCGCTGTGCCGAATAAGATTCCATCAGCTATAAAAAAAAGTTTTTCATATGAACCTTCAGGCGCCCTCGCCTACTGACTTGTGTGAGTATGCTCATAGTGAATGCACCGCTATTATTAGAGGTGCGTGAATAGCGATAGATGGAATGTCCACACGGCGCGCCTATTAAATGCGCCGTTCCTATAACTTCCGATTTTTTTCATGTAGGCACACATTTACATGAAATTTGCATTTTATATTACGAGAAATTCGAATTGCAACCCCAAGAGCGTGAATTTATAAAGTATGAAAAATACTCAAAAAGTGGAAAATCGCTATAAAAATGTTGGCTCATGGTGATAAGATAAGAGTCGTGATGTTGCGCAAAGGCGAACACTTTTTTAATCATATGTTATTCGCTAAAATACGGAAAATATAATTTTTTTTTCTTAATATGTACTCCCATCCCAATAGTTCACTCTTGTAGTGTGAACATTTAAAACTGACTACCTCAATAGTCTCGCAATATCTGTGAGTGGGAAATATTGTTGATGTATGAATGAGAATAAGCTGCCTTATGAGGAGAGCCTTTTTGAGAGATCGATTTCTTCTTTGTGACCGTTTAGATGTTAATTATTTTACAATAAATTTCCTCTATTTTTTTACCATATTTGTGGACACAATTTAATTTAGTGGCCGTAGCAGAAATATACAATATCCATATATATTATCCAACTTTTACTTAATCTTTACTATAATGTTTCGTATGTACTTCATTAAATGCTCAAGTTATTGGTCGGGGAATATAATATCAATGGAAAATAAAAAAATCTGGCGAATAAAGCTCTTTATGTTTTAATTTCGGTTTGGTCGAACTTTTAAATGACCACAATTTTGTTTCAGATAGTTTTTGCACGAAAGAACTTTTTTCTGAAATACATTTCTCTCGAGTAGATTCCATGGTTCAAGTAATTTCGAATTCCAGAGCTCGGGAACTTGCCAGAAGCAGCGCGCGAGTCTCGTGATCGAAGTGATGAAGCTTTTATGTTAACATTTTGGTCTACGGCCGAGAATTTCGCGAATAAATTTAAATAAGTCTATTTTAAATAGCACAAGATGAATTAGTTTACAACTTTTTACTGAACGATTATCATATACTACTTTCGAAAAGCTATCTTTTTGTTTCATCTCAAGGGTCTTCCGTGTGTAGGAATATATTCGGTCTTGATCAAAATGTACATGGAAATTTTAAAATTGTACTCTTTCATATTTTATTTTTACTAAATTACTCAAGAAATAAATAAAGAAATACTTATATGTACTAGTCGAAAATCTTGGAGCACAGATAAAATTTAATATAATATGTGATGCGATATAAGATATTCAATAAGGAATCTTCGATTTCCTCGAGTATACTTTTAAACTTTATATTGTAGAATTATCGGAAATTGATCAAATTCTTTTTAATGCCACCCAAATCGTTTATCATCGTCCGTAATCGTATTAAAAGAACTTACTACAACTAATAAAAAACTCTTAGTAAAATTTTGTAATATGAAACTACTTGTCGCGAAACTTCCTCGAAAATTACTTAAGAGTTTGGATGGCCTATAAATGAAGTTCGATAATAAAAGACGAGCTGAGACGAAAATTAAAATAAAATACAAATTGAGATATAAATTGAATTTAAAATGTGTTTAGCGATTGCGAGATAACTTCACTTTGCCAGATTTCTCTTAAATTCTCCAAAACATTCATATTTCGTACCGCACTGGTTTTATATAATTTTTTTTAAATGTAAAAAGGAAATATTAAATACGGAATAATTATCAGGATATTGTTAAATTAAAAAGTGTCTTTGTCTTTGTAATTATTTTCCATTTAAAATTGATTTTGGTGATCTATGCTTATCCCTCTTAGACGCTAAAAATTTATTTTTGTAAGCAAAACTGTATTACGAGACGTGAATATTAATGTATTGCTTTTTGTTAATTAAAAAACTTCTCTTAGTATGATATGAAAGCGGACGAAATGTAAATGTTACAGTCGAGTAACGCATCCAGCAGGTAATAAATCCACGAATGTGCTCGAACGCGGATCCAGATTTTCAGGATAGAAAGTTCACCTTGCGTCATTTTCAAACATTGGAACATTTTTAGACATTTTTGTATCTACATAATGTTGCTTATATCTGCTTCTTAAATAAAGATTTTATGATCCATTAGGATATACTAACATATAAGTAAGTTGCAGTCTATATCAATAAACAAAGAGTGTCATGTTGCAACCATGTACTATTTAAGACTAAAGCTCAATTTTCATTTATTTATTTATTGGTTTATTTATTTAATATCGTAAAATATCATTCGAATTGAGTGAATTATACAAATGAAAAGATTCACATAAGATGAGTATTGTGGATATGAATTGAGTGATATTATTAACCTGTAAGAAAAATTTGTCTTAATTTTTCACTTTTTCAAGTAATTTTTTACTCTTCTAAAAACAAACTACAATAAACGAAATAATATACAAATCTGCGCGTATAATGTAGCATTGGTATTTTACGCTTTGCATTATCATAGAAAAAACTTCGAACCCCTTGTACGCTGATAATATCGCAATAAAGAAAAGCATAATGGCTGTTGGGAATCAAGCCCTGCCATTCACTTCGCTTAGAGTTTTACTTCTTACATCTATATTGCGTTGCTAATGCTGCCTAACACGGGTCAGTTATAGTTTGTATGCATAACAAGAACACGGGAGAGTATCCGAGCTTTTTCGGCGATAACTGCCCCGACGTTTTTTCGCTCTGCATACAATGTATTCCGTATCGTTGCTAATAGCATGATGCTGAATGTGTGTGTGTGTGTGTGTGTGTGTGTGTGTGTTCAACCTTCTCTTAGCAGCTATTTATGGCTAATTGCGTTAATGCGTAAGGTGCTCGAACTATTAGGACAGAAATAATATCAAAATTCAAGTGTGTCATTAGTTTGTATTACGTGAGCATAGGCATATTCATATTGATTCTTATGAATCTAATGGTTTTAAATGTTTGTAACACAAACTATTAAGGCATACATACGAATTACATATTTTAATTGTAATTTTCAGGAGAACGCGTATGGCGAAACGATGTCGCTCGCACCGAGGAATACTTCATTACGCGTAATATTAATTTTCTGTGTGTACAAAGAGATTAAATAAAGTATATGTGGCGTCCGATGAGCTCCTACTCCAGTTCGGTTATGGTTGCTGAATTCGTGCTTGGAGAAAGCTCTGAGGGCCTTCGCCGAGAGAGGCCACCCCAGGGTAACTCTCTGTATTTTCCTAAATTTGTAAACCCTATTGTTACAAAGATTCATTCCTGAAATATATAGTAGTACCCTGACCCACACGACAACTTTAGCGCACGTACAGCTTATGGATACGGTCTCGTTATACCGAGGCACCAAAGCACTCATATACTTTAAGCTCGAGGCGTAATTTAAATGAATATATTATTGATGCAGCATCTGGTAACTGCTCGGGATTTTTTAGGGCAAAAAGAGTTTATTGTTTTTTTTTTTTCGAAAAGCACGAGGTGTACATGGTTTTGCGTACAAAAGGGAGAGGTAGTAAAAGCACGTTGCTGACGTAAAGTTGACGACACATCGATGAATCTTTATCAGTAGTAGGCTGACGCGCTTGTACATCGGGAACCAGCAAGACACGTCCTGATTTACTCGGCAATATCTCCTCGACATACGGACTTTTACTACCTCATCCGTCAGATTAAATCCACTTAAAGGGCTAAATTCCTATTTAAATTCATGGGAAATGTTATGTAATCCAAACAACATTAGCTTCCTTATTCGCCCTGTACAGTTTCTGCGCTTCTGATATATATGTTAATTGAAGATTTTTTTCCTCGCGTCGTATACCTTATTATTTCCATACCCATACGTTCCTATCTCTCGCGGGATTCCTTCACATCCGCGTGCGCGAATTACGTTATAACAGTCTTACTTAATGCGTTAATTAGAGCAATTCCGAACACGACGTCCCGAGCTTGAATTCGACGTTTATTGAACTATTTCTGGATTAAAAGCAAAAAAAAAGAAGGGAATGAAAAAGGCAAAGAAGGGGCAGGAGTCGAGAGAGAACTTGATTCTCCGCGTCACATCCACAACTGTGCAGCAGTGTGGGGGGAGGGACTTTCTCTACATCGTTACATCTCTTTCTCCCTTCTCTCTCTTTCTTTCTCCTTAACCCCTTCGTCTTAGTCACTCGTCAGTCTTCTTTTTCACTCTCTCTCTTTTGCTCCTTACCTCCCATATAGTTTCGAACCTTCTGCAACTGTCTCACTCTCGTCCGGATATCTATAAAAATGTCGCTCCTGCTTTCGAAACTTTAAATCGCCGGGGCTATTATTCCGAGGCGCTGGCAGAAAGAGAGAGAGAGAAGGGGGACCAAGCGGACGCGTGCAAGCCCAGAGAGAAAGAAAGCACCGCCGCCGCCGCCGCCGCTGGCCGAAAGTTTCTCGATAAATCATCGAGTGGCGCGAGAGAGTAAGCGGGAGAGAGAGAGAGAGAGAGAGAGAGAGAGAGAGAGAAAGAGAGAGCGGCCGAGGAGAGGCCAAGAGTTGCGGAACTAATAAATATTAATACCCCGGAGCTTGCAGTGAGAGCTTGCAGAGCGAAAACGCGCGCGCGGTTACTTTCATATATAATCGATAGGAGCGATTTTTATGACGCTGGTAAAATTGTGCGAGAGGCAGAGAGAGAGAGAGAGAGAGAGGGGGGGGGACAGAGGAGGAGAGAAAGCTATTCTATCACCAGCGAGATGAGGTTTTTAGGCGAGCGTTTAAGCCCTATCTCGTTCTCCCTCGATCTCTTGCTCACGAGTCGCGCGCGCGCGCGCGCTTTCTGTTGTCATACTGTTCGTCGTCGATGCCACGGCAGCGGCGGCGCTGCGGTTATGAAATAAGTTCGGCCGCGGCGGCTGCCTGATCGATTTCTTTTTCCTTTTTTGAAGACTTCTTTGTTAAGCAGATTGGACGGCGCGCGGTGCGTATATAAGCATAAGGTATCAAGCGCGAGCGCCGTAGTTCTATCTCTCGCTCTCTTCTTCTGCTTCTTCTGCTTCTTCTTCTTCCGCCGCGGCGGGATGTCGCCGATCTAGTTTTTTTTTTCTCTTATCGGAACTTAATTTATAGGCTGTATGCCAAGTTTCGCGGGGGAATTTGCGAGAGCAGCTCCAACTCCCCCCGTCCTGCACACATACATATACTCTATATATACCGGCCTATCAGCCATTTTTTATTAGTTGCGCGCAGATGACGTATACGGATCGCGTGTAATTAAATGCGCTCGTGGAGTTAACGAGATACCGCGATGTCATCAAGGTAGTTTGTAGAGAGGCAGTTGTTGATGCGGATCGATTTTGCAATGGTCAAAGGCGAGTGAAGTGTTCCCGGGTATATACGAGCAGTTCTAACGATGCGGCGTGTCTGACCAAACTCGGGACTTACCACTGATAACAGCAGTGCAAGAAATTTAATTTACACGCATAGTCACTGGCCTTTCGCAAAAGTTCGAAGAGTGGTTTTTTTAATATTCCCACGCCATTACGAAGTTTAATTTTCAAATTTAATCAATTTAATATTGAAGAGTTGGAGCGATGAAATTTCAATATTACGAAATTGATGGTACATTCTGTTAATGTTTCGTGAGAGTGTCGTCCGCTTTGGCTCGCGAGACTGTACGAAGAGAAAAATGTACGTGGAGCAAAAAAAAGGTTAATGACTAAAATGAATGGGTTTAAGAGGATAGGGAAAAATGTAATGATGTAGAAGAAAAAGAAAGCATGAGAAATCATGTGTTGCACTGATACGGAGGTAAACGAGTCGTTTCGCTTAGTCGGAATGTTTTCCACATTACTCACAAAATTATATACATTGTAAAGTTTTAATATTTCTTCTTGCTTTAATTTTATTTGAAATAATGAAATTGAAAGAGCAGTTCATACTATATGTTATTTACGCGTTAACATTGTAAAATGATGTTTTTATTACTTTTAAGTTTGGAAAAGAGGGTTCCCTTCCTTTTCGAAAGAATAAGTATGTATTATTCAGTAGATAAGAAAAGTTTTTGAAAATTTTGGCAAACTCCATTGTTGCTGTTAGTGCTGATAAGAAATTCCATAGTTTTTCGATCAAATTCATATTTATACTGTAAATCCAGAATTTATTGAATGCGCTAGATTATACATGTTAAGTATATTACTCATTTATTATACATTAACATTATTATTATATAAAGTAATAATTTCTGAAAATATAAATATTCGACAGTATAATTATTACATATAATATTAAATAACAAGTCTAAAAAGTAAATCATTTCGAGTTTACTGTAGTGACATTGTACCACAAGACACATGCTCAAATTGTTGCCTATTGGCAACCAAAAAGTAATAGCAGCGGAAGAAAGCAAACTCTGCATAAATCTGTACTTATAATAAAAAAGAAAACTGAAAGCATCAAACGTCAGATAAGTGGAAAATTAGTGAAAATCTCGATATGTAGTCTCGCATGATAAATGGCATCCCAAGGACTAGGTGAAAAAGGCAAGCGAGAGCCGCTGAGAGAGTAAAGATAGAGAGATTGAACGAGGCATTATACGAGAGCAAGAGAGAGAGAGAGAGAGAGAGAGAGAAAGGGAGATAGCGAGAGAGAGAATGGCGTATAACTTGGCGTCGAAGATAGTCCGGGAGGTCCTGAATCTAACGAGACGAAGATAATAACTCGACGCGCGCACGGGCGGACTTAAATTAACGAGGGGATTCGGTGTCGGCTGTAATTCTTATTACACAAAAGAGGAGCTGTTATAATTCCTTTTCGAAAGGTCCGTGTATGTGTGTGTATGTGTGTGTGTGCGTGTGTGTGTGTGAAGGGCTCCTTGCCTCGGCATTTTTACACACGTCGCGGATTTTATGTGGCTCTATTACGGCAGACCCCAAACTATGCAATTAAAGTTCACCGCGGTGCCGCCTCGCGATGGCCACAATGGACCTTATATACCACGTGGATTATGCTTTTTTACGCGTGAAATTTTATCGCGGATTCTGTTGTTCTATGGGGTTACGTTGAACTTTAGACTTTAAGTTTAAGCTGTAATTAGACTTATTTTACTTTGATAGATGATTATTTAAACATGCTGTGACCGTGATTTAGGCGAGGATTTAGATGGATTGGAATGAAGCCGTAAATTATAGTATATCGTTGGGTAGGAGAAAGAATCCGCTTTTTCAGTTGAACATTGAAAATGCTGCCTTCTCATTTGATCGGTGAAGAACATTCCGTCTCAATGAAACGGTGAAATGCACACCATCTCTTAGATTGTATTAAAATTAGTAAAAATTTTATATTTTCTTCTCTAGCTGTGTATTACCTTATTTTTAGAAATTTTCTGAGTTGGTCCCGCTTCATTTATGATCGGTCAATGAATTCCTAAAGTTTTAAGGCAATTGGTTGATTTATTAAATCAAGAAGTTTGAAAAATTTAATGCCGGTAATAGAGACGACTCCGAGACTCTTAATTATAGAAAGGAAATTAAAATAAGTTTCAGATTAGTTTTAGACGTTGATCACGCTGTGGAGATGCAAAAATATTCAACATCATATATACCTGTTCTAGAAATTATATTCAAGCTTTATCCTTTATTTTCAATTTTATGATTCAGATTTGTATTTTATGCATAGTATTTCGACAGATATAGTGATCGTCCTTCCTGTCATCTGGAATAGAAAAATGTAAGAATCTAGTTTATTGTGTACTTACTTCTGTTCGTACCGACATCAAACAAAGTATTCCACAAGTGAAATTCAACAGTGGAAAAATGGTCTGGGATTTAAGGCGAATATTTAATCGACAACATGAAAACTGTATTCTAATCTTCAGATATACGAATGACCCAATTTAATTGAAATTGATGGCCGATCAATGAATGCTCGCGAATAGATCAATTAATGCGCATTATGTCGTAAGTAGATTTGAAACTCAATAGTGCAGAACAGCTGCAAAATCCTTTCTACGATAATGTCAACGAAACAATATGCGCATGTTCTATTTAAGTATACATATGTTTAAATTACTTAATACTTGTAAATTTTTCTAATTTTCTATAATAGTTGAATCTCTGTATCTAAAAGTTCATGGAATTTCCACTGCAGATAACTGAGAAGCAAAACCATCTATTTATTTCGTACTTATTGCATAAATATTCCCATTAATCATAGTCTTCTTGAATGTCCATCTAAAAGTTTTCTTAAAGTAATCTTCTTTCTTAAAGATATCTTTTGACTGCACATAAGAAGTCTTTTCATGTTTTAAGAGTACTTTATTTGATGGGGTGGTTTTTGCAATTTTTACTAGTCTCTCCGTGATTTAATCATACATAAAAACCTTATTATTTAGAGTTTTCAATATTCTCTTAGATGTAAATAAGTGAGCTAAGACAAAAGAAATTATTTTCGAAAAAGTAAACTTCATATCATACAATTGTATTATCAATCTACGAAATAAGTAATATTTTTGTTACGATAGACTTGAAACCAGTATGACCAGTTTTTTATAAAACCTTATTTCAATGTAATACATTATTGTTGAATATTTCCTTTACGTAAAAATACATATTATCCATTGATATCACGTGATTGACGTCTAAGCCATCTGACAAGGAATTTCGACAAGGTTGTTGTATCCCTCTGTCATAAGATATAATCCCTCGCTAGTGAAAGCTCACGAGATATGATGACAATGTTACGGTATTCAAACGATTCAGAGAATAACAATCCATAATACGACATGCTACATGTTGCTGCATTGCTGTCTGTTTGGGTAAACTTTTTTTTTAATTATGTCACAATATTGCAAGGCCAGTATTTCCCTAATAGAACCGATTTTGATAAAACTTTACAGAGACATTGTTTGATCGAAAAAATGAGATATGTGTCTCGAAATTTAGTCGAATGGGCCCTCGGGCCCGAGTTAATGCCCATTTTATCAAAATATACGAGGAATCATGGTTGTATTAAAACCTTTCTTGCGAGGCCAATATACAATGCAGAAAATGTCACAAAAAAGATATCAAAAATATAGATAATAAGCTTCCATTTGCATTTTTGAACGAGTCAATAGCACTTTTCATTTAAAAGTTATGAACGATCGAAATTTAAGTTAATTTTTGGGCCTTTAGATTTAACGTTTATTTCAGTTGAAAAATGCATCCAAAATTAACTCCAATGTTCGATCGTTCATAACTTTTGAATGAAAAATGCTATTAACTCGGTCAAAACTACAGATGAAAGCTTATTATCTATATTTTTGATATCTTTTTTTTGTGGCATTTTCTGCAATGTACATTGGCCTTGCAAGAAAGGTTTTAATACAACCATGATTTTTAATATATTTTGATAAAATGGGCATTAACTCGGGTCCCAGGGCCCATTCGTAAAGTTTCATCAAAATCGGTTTCCAGGATTCCTTGAGTTTCGCTTGTAAGTAAAAAAGATGGGATTCGATAATTATTCAAACTACAATAGGATTGAATAAATAAGCCAGTCACATTTGTGTTAAGCATACGCCAAAACTACCGCATAAAATTTTATAGTCAAAACTAGTCAAGAACAGACAAAAAAGACTCAGTGAATTGGAAAATCGTTATAAAATCTAAAGTTATCAGTTAATCAAATGAAATATATATATATATATATTTATCTTTTATATATTTTTTCATTCTTTAGGGTATAAGAAAAAATGAAAAAATTAGATTTACAAATCAAATACTATCGTTTTATGATCCAGCCTCCGAGCATCTCTTCGTTTTTGTGGGACTGCAACAGACTAAATTAAGTCTAGTTTAATATGAAAGTCAAGAAGACACTGGAAATAGAACAATCTTCACCTATCGATCTCTCGGCTACTTGCAATTTAGCATGCTACTCTGGCCTCGAAGACAAAGAAGACAATAAATGAATAATCAAGACAATACCACTATATATTACCCTCGCAGCGTCGAAGGACTACTCACTGTAGGATTCCAAAGCTATAAAAACGTGTTTAATTTGCACGATTTTACACGATGATCGTTACAAAAAAGCTTCCCTGTTACGTAACCGGTAAACATGTGCAATTAATTATCAAACGCAATTATAACAACATTCACTAACAAACTTCCGCAATGTACCTCGGTCGTCAAAACGTCGTGAAGAAAGCTTCTCGCTGAACAAAAAAAAATGTCGGTTGCAGAGTCCCGGCAGCAGCGCCGGAATCGTTTGCCAAGCTGGAGCGTGAAAAATCTGTCGCCGGTTGCGGGCTGTTGGCGGAAAATTGAAATGCAAAATCCTCGGCTTCACAGGAGGTCCAGTCAACGCGCACCACACACCGCGAGAGCGGAGATTAGCGCGCTCTCGAAATCCATGCGGCTGGTATATAAAGGCTCCGCAGAGGCGCGTTTCAAAAAGGCGGCAAACGCACTGCAGCACCACCAGCAGCAGCAATAGCAGCAACAGCACCGCCATATAACCCGTCAATCTGAGTTATTATACCGTATACTGCTGCTCGGTCACGCCGCAATAAACTATCTCAATAATTCAAGAGCCCAAATGCAAACGAACGAACGAAAGCCCTATATATATATTATACATATATATATATACCAAGGCCTACCTTTCGAA
>UELV01081424.1:0-20384 GCA_900490015.1 Megastigmus stigmatizans
GAGAGAGAGAGAGAGAGAGAGAGAGAGGGAGAGGGAGAGAGAGAGAGAGAGAGAGATATGGTATGGCTTGTGCAGCTCGCTCCGAACAACGGAAATATTAAAATGCTCCGGGTCTCGTCAGGAGGACAATATGTCTCGCCGGCTCGGCTCTTCACGCGAACGTGCTCTGGATGCGGCGCTGCTGCTTTTGATGCACGCATTCATATTGTTTCTATTCTTCTTCTCCTTCTCTCTCTCTCTCTCTCTCTCTCTGTCTGTCTCTCTCTTTCTCGGTCTGTGCGACTGGCTCTCGTTGTCCCGCGAGCGCTCGTGTCCTCGTGTATAATTCCTCGCGTCGGGGCGAGCTACTGTCTTCTCCGGGCCATCTCCTCCTGTTGCTGCTGCTGCTGCTGCTGCTGCTGGCACACACGGCTCTGGAATTGAAATGCATGCAGTGCACATCCTGTCCGCGGGGGAATAAATTCAAGCCGCGATACGAGGGAGCGCAAAACTTCAAAAACCAATAACAACGCATCGGGCGTGCTGCGGGTTAACAGAGCTCTTTGCTGCCTATAGGTATATACACTGTATATAATAGAGTCGGAGACAGGCCGCCGGCCACTGGCACAGCTCAAGCAACGCCGAGAGGAAGACGCAGCTCGTGATTGTCTTGTAGAGCTTCTCCGTCTTTATACTCGCGCAGCAGTTTCCTTTTTTTTATATACCTATCCTCTTGTTCTTTCCTTCCTCCCCCTCTCGCTGCTCCTTTGTTTTTTCCTCGTTTTTTTTATCTTCCAGCCCCCACGAACCTGCAATGATTTCGTTATGAGCATAGGTTGCATATCGATGAGATATACCGAGTACTGCGACTTCATGTATATACGGGCCTCTCTCTCTCTTTCTTCCTCTCTCTTACTCTGTGCCTGTTGTTCGTGAGGAGCGAGCTACCGGCGACCGTGCAGGCGACGAGGCTTTTTTAACATTCGCCCGTCTCTCAAGCGCATGATCGTGCTTTCCTTCTTTTTTTTGAGGTAGCTATTTGGATTTTTTCTGAGATTTATGATATTGGTTTTACCGTATATTTTATCGCATTCGCGTACGACCTGCTTCCGGAGGATCGTGATGCTCTTGGCTGCTGCTGCTGTCGCTGTGGCTCGCATGCCTCGGACGCTGGAATCTTGAATGGGACACACTGGATTATTGTTATGCTAAATATGAGAGGTGATATATTTTCGTATATAAAATAACGTTTCTTTTCTATATTATACTTTGCACTATGGAGCGCCCGGATAGATGGCTCAAAGCCATTCGCGCCTGGAATATCATTAATTTGATGAAGTAACATGAGCATTATAGAGCCGTAAAATATCTCTCAACTTGATCTGTATTTTAGAAACGAACGACACAGGCATAACTTTACCCGAATAAAAACTTAATCTTCCATAAATAATGCACGTGTATATGGGTTTTCGAATATCGAAAAAGATGTTTTTTTAATTTTTGACAGTTTCCCCGCGGTCGTGATAAGTGGACATTCCGTTGCAACATTGCTTATTATGTAACAAGGCGGTTATCCAAGTGATTGATAAATTAAATTCATCAGTCTATAATTAATTGTTTGCAATGATTTATATTATATATTAATTACAGTTTTTTTTTTTTATGTATTTAACATAAATTAAAGTATTTTAATCCCGACTGAATATGGTAAAAGTCACTTTATTCACTTTTTGATTCCCTATTATAATTTATTCTCGTAATTGCGAGGCATTACGCAACGAGTGCGTAAAATAGGATTATTCCGCACAAGGCGAGTTTTTCGGGGAAACTCCTATGAAATCAGTTAGAAAATAGTAAATTGCGCGCAACTATTGTAAAAAATGGTATATTCTCGCACGAGACGGTTTTGCCGCCCGAGCGTATAATGAGAGTGTAGCACTGGTATGAATTCGATTATTTCCACGGGTGATCACAGCGTTCAACTTTACTCGCTTACTTATGTTTTTCCGGTACATATCTGATCAGTCAACTCTGGGCTATATAAGATTTATTATAAATAATAGTCTTTACCTTTTTTCTCTCACTTTGTAATAATAAATATATTGTTTTTAACGAACAAAATATTAACTGTTTAATCGAAGAGTGTAAAAAGAGCTAGGTTATGTTACTTATTGCACCATTTACGCCATACTACCTTAATTTAAGTTAAAGAGTCAACCCTAAAGTTGAGTGCAATTGTATCTTGACAAGAAAAAGTATGAAAGAAAAATTTCAACGGACCTTCTGAGATAGTAAGGTATTCATGAAAAGAAAAGCTTTGGTTGTGGCAACCAAAATCATTAGTTGACCCATGTTTAGTTGTAAGAACCAAATAGTTTGGTTACAGCATCTAAACTTTTTAGTTGCCAGAGTCATTGTCTTTTGGGTGTCACATTCAAAGTCATTACATATTAGTCATTATTTGGTTGCGATGTCCTAATCTTTGGTTGGGTGATCCAAAATAAATTATTATGTCTTGATAATTTCGTTTTAATTTAGATCTCACAACCAAAGCTTTGAAAGGTTGATATTTGTCTATATAATTTGGTTGTGACCTTCAAATGTTTGGTGTTCTTTCTGTGTAGTTTCAGACATTTAAGAATAACAAATGATATTTACCTCGATCAGCTTGCAGGTCTATTGTAAAAATATTCTAGAGGAATCAATCGTCGGTTCAGTTTATGCTTCAACTTTTGAGAAGAATGTTCATAGTAAAGTATTTGTTAGAAAATGGAATTGATCCTGTTAAAGGAAATGACCTGCAGTGTATGAATTTATATTTGTCGTTGATTTCAACTTTGGAAAGACAGTCCAACATGTATAATAGCTTTATCGTATAGAATAGTTTTTGAAGTTTAACATATCATTCACTAACAATCGACGATTCCTAACTATTGCAATAGCTTCTGGGATTTATCAGCATCAGAATGTTCTAGAGATTTACGATATTTTAAATCTCTAAAAGATTGTATAGACAATTTAAATATTAACCAGAATAATTAATAATACTCAGTTCTGCTCTTGATCATTACGGGGCCTTTTTTAGTATCATAATAATATTCATGGCTGTGATACCATGACTAGATGGACTAAATTTGTATTTTAGGGAATGAATAGGTAGTGTGTCTTTTAACACATTACCTTCTTCAAATTGGTTATTTTTTTTCAGGTATGAGAAAAAAAAAGAGAATTTTGCATTTTTTAAATTGTAAAATAAGATGACCATTACTTTCTTGTAAGTTCCTGAAGATTAATGGGATTCTGTGATAAAATTAGCACAGGTACTTTCTCGTGAAAATCCAAAGACGCAGCTTACAAAACAACGCGGTCAGCATAATCCTTATACCGAAAAAATCTTTATGCGAGGCGATTATCGCTGAAGAGCTTGCATCTATAAAAAGTGCGCCACTCCTTCGATGAATGCGTATTCGTTTCCCCGAGCCAACTTCTTGAGTGGCGAATTGTTTCATTTTGGCACTGCCATCAAGGGCAACGAGTTGGGGTATATTTTATGGCGGGCACACGTTGAGTTGTTGCAGGCCGAACAAGAGCTAAGAGAGACAGAGAGAGAGAGAGAAAAGAAAAAAAAAACAAAGAGCGGCTCGTGCTATATCGGATACTTAGGCCGTGCGCCTATATAAATGAATTCTAGAGCGAAACAGACCACGAACGCGAGAGGGGCTGAGAGAGACAGAGAGAGAGAGAGATAGAGAGAGAGAGAGAGAGAGAGAGAGAGAAGGAATGAGAAACACGACCGGGAACGAGGGCCAATGCTAAAAAGCAGATATAGGTATAGACAGTGAGAAGGAGAGTGAAAGAGAGAGAGAGAGAGAGGGAGAGGGAGGAAGGGATCATGCTTAAAATTTATAGTGCGTGCTATTCGGTATTTTGGCCGCGACGTCACCCTGAGCTTGGCCTGCATTATTTATTTAAATCGTAAAAGCGCGCCGATCAGATATTCATTGAGCATGAAAGTAGGAAGGGAGAGAGAATGAGAGAGAAGAGCTGAGAGGTGCAAGTTGAACGAAATTTTGGAGCTCTTGTTTCTTGGGACGCGCGCGCGCGGATATCTTATCGGACCTCCAGCGCGTCTTTCTATATATATATTATGCCCACTGATATTAATGCGCGCGTGCAGTGCGGAAAGGAGCCCGGAGTGCGCGCATCTCGATGACCCAAGTGCAGCAGCATCGTATGAGCGCGTAAGGTATTATTTTGCTTTTTTGTAATTTTAAATACCGCGAGCGAGAATTTTGTTCTCACCGGTATATAATGGCATTTATCTCGCTTGAAGAATTAAAAAAAAGTCACGTCCGGCGTCTGCTCCGCATATAAGTGAGAAACAGTGTTAAGTACGAACGGTCTTTTTTTTTCATTTGGTTCCTGTGCAGCTTTGCATCATTGGGGTTAACATCTCTTATCTTTATGGTAAAATAATATTGTGGAAATCTTGCAATTGGCGCGAGACTTAATTTCAGCGCGCGATCCTCTTATGAAATGCACCCGTTTGCAGTACTTTTTTTTTTATGGGACTCATCTATGCCCGGTTTTATTATAAATTGCGATACGCGCGTAATCTGCATTGCTACTTAGCCGAGAGAAAGCAAAGAAACCATAATGGATAATTTAGTAAAAATAAAAGTCTCAAGTTTGGAACAAACTGCTTTTTATTTAGGCCATCTCGCAAAGTTTTTTTTATAAATTCTTTACACAAATTAGATCAGAAAGTTTATATTATACCTTGGTAATATTATTTACGGCACAACGAAAGCTATTTTTAACATAATATTTAAGAAGTCAGTACATGGGAATTTAATATATAGAGAGCAAAATGATTTCTGCTAAAAAGAATTTTTATATACGATATTGCAAACCTCATCAAGTATTGCTTTCTCAAGAAGCAATTCTATTCTATTTCAGCATCCGGTCAACGAATTTGAAATTTGAAATCGACAGCAGCGAATGTCGCGCAAATGTGTTTCTCACGATTTTCAATTGGAAACTACACATTCAATACTGTTCGAGTTCATTCACAAGAGGATGCCTAATTTATTTATTATGCTACGGAAAAAAAGTACTTATACCAGTCATCCGGGGCAGTAAAATATGAATATGACTTTCAAATCAAATCGGAAAAAGAAAGAAACACGCGAGGCTGGAATTGTGCGCGCTTGAGCGGAGCCGAGTTCGCCCGACTCTCTTTTGACACCGTCGGTGCAGTTCCTCGTACGAAGAAAGCCGTGAATAATAGCCAACAATGAGGGAAAAGTCACACTCTCGTAAACGAAATTTCTCGAGCAAAGAAAATAGGTATAAGGTGTCGCCTCGAGGCCACGGCCGCGTCCAACAAGAAAAGAAGCAGAAGAAGAAGAAGAAGAAGAAGAAGTAGAAGAAGAAAAAAAGAGAAAATGCTAAGCTAATAAAATGGAAAAGTTACGAGTGTGAGAGCGAGCGAGTTTCGGCGGGTGTAAAATCGTGGGTGCCTCGTGCGAGCGTGTTATGTTGGCCTACCTCCCTCCCCTCGTCTGGTGCACACAGCCGCCGACGCCGCCACATGAACCTGTACTGGCCCGCTTTTTTAGCCACCTGCTGAGAAAATGCCGCAGGAAAGGTGAGATGAAAAATAAATAAGCTCGATACGATTAGAAGTAGAAGAGAGGAGAGAAGTGTATATAAGTACCCGTACGCGGGGAATACATATAAAATATGCTTCTTATGCCTATAATAGATTCACATAAAAATTTATGGTTCTCTATAAGATTTAGTCGTGATGAACTTTTTGTATTACTGTTTCTTAAAAAAAGAAAAAAGAAAAAGGAAAAAGAAAAAATAAGAGATTTAATTCGAGAGTATAACCTTTTAATTCGAGTGAAATACAAAAATATATTAAGTTTAATTGATTGAATATAAAAATTTAATTGCTGGACTCCTTAACTGCGTCAACGCGGAGTGAGCGAAATTTAATGGCTCCATCAAGCTTAATTTATGAGTTATAAACGTAATTCTTGTGTATATGGAGAAAAAAATGTTTGTTTTCATTTTAGGAGGCAGCCGCTTTTGCGCGAGACATATTTTAATTCCAGACTGCTACAATCTAACTTTTCAAGCATTAATCATATAAAGTGCACGTTTTGAAGAATCGGAATTTATTGCGCCAGCTATCCGCTTTAAATGTGCGCCTCTCGCGAAACAACTTGATATTTATTAATTTACGATATTAATTAGAAGCGTAAAGCGAAAAAGCTCGTCCTTTTTTCTGTTCTTTTTTTGTTTGTAGAACGACGAAGAAGACATTTTGAAAAAACTAGTTTTTTGCCGTCGGCATCGGGTATAAATCACACCGCGGAAACAATGGCCGAACAAAAGGCAACGAGGCAACGAGTCACACATCCTTATATTTATAGAGCTAAAAATGGAGTAATCTGGAGTCTAATGGAGCTAATCTATAAATCCTTGAGTGAGCATTAAAAGAGAATGGGGGAGAATAGTGCGATAGTGGGAGCTGCGATTGATTTAGTGTATCGGGGCCGAAAGTCTCGCGCTCGCACGGGTAAAAAATTGGGCCCCCGCGCGAACCTGTGTCCGAGGAAGGAGAAAAGGTCATCCCCCGCAAATTGTGTATATATATATATATATATAGGCATGCGGATCGTGTCGAATGTCTCGTTCCATCTCCTCTCGTCTGTCCTCGTGGCCGCGCCGTCGCGTCTCTCTGGGCATGGCACAGTTATATTTGCATCATCCATCAGCCCCGGCGAAAAGAAATGGCGAGCATCCGACGGATGGAGAAATAAGCGAGGAATGTGGCAAGACACACACACACGCACACACACACGCACACACACACATACTCGCTCTCGTCCTCCCGCGAGAGCGCGTTTTAAGAAAAAAAAAGTAATGGAATGAGAACAAGAGTGGGAGAGAGACAGAGAGAGAGAGAGAGAAGAAAAGGTAAAAAGCCGCGTGAGTACCCGCGCGTCGAAGTCGCCACGATTCCACGCAGAGATTCGTCGCATTGTTGGACATCTCCCGGCAATATTTTATTGGTTTTATGACGTCATTAATCTCATTGCTGCTCCCCCACAGTTTTAATCGTAACACATCTAAGCTCTCTCTCTCTCTTTCTTGCTTCTCTCTCTCGGTCTCCTTCTTCTTCTTCTTCTTCTTCTTCTTCTTCTTCTTCTTCTTCCCTTTCCGTCATCCTCTTCTTTTTATCTCTCCTTCTCTCTCTCTCTGGTCGTCCACTTCTCTCTCGGGGCTTGACCTACCTGCATCGCGCGCGCCGTCCTTTTAGTGAATTTATTCCAGTTCGTAAAATACTGGGTTTACGACATCTCGCTTGCTATACTCCAGCTTAGGTCTCATTTTTAAGGCCTAATCTCGAATTTTTCAATAAGCCACAGCGCATATGTCACGCCGGGCGCGTTCGTCTTGCTTTTGTTGCCGCGAGAGGAAATGTTTTACCTTATTTTTTCTATACCAAATTTTTTTTTTCTTTTTTCATCCTCCGCGCAGCCTCGGAGCTCCGTCTCTATCTAAATGCTCGTATATTTTTCATCTAACTGTAAAGTTTGGACCGATTTTTTTAGCTCACAATTTGTGACTCATAACTTCTCCTTTTCTCCTGCGCAGAACAATTATAATCCTTCTCGAGTTTCAGATATGCGCTCCTTATGGCCTGCGCAGCCACGTAAATAAAGGCAATTAAAGAATTGTGCAATCGTATATACGCGCAGTTGTATTATACGTTTTTATTTAATATTTAAGACGAGTATAATTTAAAGCTAAGTGCACGGTAAAGAAGATGAATCGTAGCTAGGCTAATAACAAATTGGATTATAGGCGAGAAAAGAAGATGGGGGGAAAAAAAAGTGGAAAAAATATTATTAGGTACGCGTTGCATCATTATTCTTGGACTGCGAGATATTAGACATCCGCTTTCTACACTTGGCTGCAGTTGCACAGTAGCGAAAAGTTGGTAATCGCGTGCGGCACCGGCACCGCGGCAGCAGTGGTCGTTCGCTCGCGCGCGCGCGCGCGTCTTTACTCGCCAATTTAGTAGGTGACTTATGTTGCACTTGCCTTTGCGCCGACAAGTGAACCTTGTTCTCACGAGTCCGAGTATAACAATCCACTTTTTTTTTCCTTTTTGCTATTTGCTTTGAAAAAAAATGTACATTTTTCATAAGCTCCTTACGTTAAAGACAATGATTTAGGAGTCTCACCAGTTGACCTTAAAATTTTTGTTTCCCAAACACATTATATGTCTATACCTGCGCGCAAAACGGAATTCCAATATATCAATCCTATTTTGTTCGCTTTACTTCCTTGTATACTCTTTTATGCTCCATTGATTAATTAATTGCGATAGAAGCGATTTATACCGTTTAACATCGTTGCAGCCATACACAAAAACCGCGAGAGTCAACAATTTTATGTTTTGATGAATTTACGACTTATAAATAATGTCTGAATAAGATCCATAAATTGTGAAAATTAATAATAACATATAGGCGATATTGTTTATACTGTACTTTCGTTGCGTAGTAAATTATTTTATAAGTGGCAATGTGGTAAAATAGGTCGAATTTTACAGCAGCTTTACAATTGATATAGAGATTAGTATCTGATTGAATTTTTGTAAATCATAATAATAATAATGAAGTATGAGTATATCCGCAATGCTATATTTTATGAATACAAAATAGTCTTTCCATTTTTATAGTTATTCTCATACATATAAACTTTGAGGAAAATTTAAATTTTCTCAATTATGATATGCTGGAAATACGTGCCCATAATAGACACATACCATGGTATATGTATATGTAAATGTTTGAGACTCAAAATTGAGTAAAAAATTTCTTGGAATAAACATCATTTAAGTTTGACGCTTAGACTGCAGTGACATTGATTTCAAAAACAATTCATTTTCTAATAAAATGTGTTAAGTTGTCTGATGTCCCGGTTATAAAATGGTTTGTATGAACTTCAATAACGCTTTGAATACAAATTATTTATTAATGTAAAGTAAATTGATTTTACATTGTGCCCATTTCAGACATACTTCTCAGTTGTGAGTATAAGAGAAATTTAAGTCTCGGTATGAGATTTTCTACTATTTGATAATTACCTATGTACATTCTTTGAATTTCTGTTGGTAAAAACATTGTCGCTATAACAAGATGACCTGGAAATTTGTCATTAAATACTTGTAGAGCTGTACAATTTATTATTGTAGGTAAAAAGCAAATATATATATAAATCTACAATTGTATTTTACAATAAATTACAATTGATCTCTCGATTAAATAGTAATTACTTTACCCAATCCAATTTATTATCGAATAGAAGTTGTAGCACTAAAGATTCGTGTAATCTCTTAATCGGTTAAAATTATCCGTTATGCGATTCGATCACACAAGGCAGAGCACAACTGCAAGCGTTACGAACGAAACAGTCCGAAAAATCCTTCCATTATATACATATTTCGTACAAAAAAATCTCTTGTATAATATATTCCCATAGAATCGGAGCTCCGGTTCCACGCGCACACAAAGTTCGAAGTAATTCCTGAAAAGAAATATTTTGAAAATAAATGATTGTGCCGTTCGGAGCAATTACAAAGGAAATCTCCGGGTGCACAGTACGGGACGATATGCCGCCGCCGCAGCAGCAGCGGCAGCTAAATAAATCACTGCAGGCTATATCCCACAATAAAGCCCCGAATACACGCGTATACGTAGGACCAAAAGCATATCTCGAATACGTCATTCAAGCGGCCACGTGTATAGTCGGAGAACTGGATGTATGTATACACAAATATGTTTGCATTATATTCCGAGTGAAATAATAATTTACCGATATACCATATACACATAGAGTGCGGGGCTATCTCCCAGCCGAATCTTGGATTAACGAAGAGAACTTGGAATAAAATACGACATGACGAATCGATAGCGAGTGGCCATTGTAGTTCCACTTTACACGAGAAGAGCCCCTCTCAACACTTTACGAGGGCCAAAAATCGTAAAAGCGGTCGTCCGCCCTATCAAGATCTCCTCTAGCGTAAAGAAAACGCCTCCGAAAAACCGAAAATGTACATAAATATATCATTCGCCGCGGTGTATATAATAGGTATAGGTTTTTCGGGTCGAGAATCGAATGAGGAAAAAAAAGTTGAAGCTGCAGCCGCGATAGAGTGTATATATATGTATATAGTCTGCATATAGGAGCCCTATAGCGATAATCAAAGTTTGCGGAAAACACGAAGCTGCACGCGTGAATCTTTATTGTCCCATTGAGGCTTGTGTCCTGCATAGGTGTAGATATAGGTGTATAGCGAGGGAAGGGCGCACGTGAGAACCACGTCGTCGGCGCTTATAGGTGTATCGGCTGCATAAACATATTTTTCAGGACAATTATTTCAAGGCGCTCTCTCTCTCTCTCTCGTTGGCTGGCTGGCGCGGGTAGGGGCCCGTTTTGAAGGAATATAACTGTTTCGGACGAGCGCGAGCGGGGCTAACGTGCTACATCGCGCTCTTGCGCCTTGGCGAGCAGCTCGCCATTATCGAGGGCCGCGATCGTTTCTCAGCGCGCGCGCGCGTTTGTCCGGCCACAATACAAAATTAAGATAACAATCTATAAGCCACGAGACGCGCGCCCGCGCGAGAGAAAGACAGAGAGAGAGAGAGAGAGAGAGAGAGGGAAAGAGTCTGCGTGGTGTGTGTGTGTGTGTGTGTGTGTGTCTCGCGGGAGAGCCACTCGCCACCTTTTACTTACGAAAACTAGCAAAGTACATGCTCTCACAATAAATTGTTGCTCATAAAACATTATCGGAGCCCGATCATCGCTCCGACTCTATGTGTATGTATGCGTGCGTGTGTGTGCGTGTGTGTGTGGTGTGTATATACATCGGAAAGAGCTCTCGGATGCGAGCTGCGCGAGAGAGCTGTGGACGAAAAATAAAGGATACGATGCCGAGAGAAAGGAGACGAGGGGGCAAGAGAGAGAGAGAGAGAGAGGGATAGAGAGAGAGAGGATATAGAGGAGGTGGCGAGGTTTTATCGGCAGGAAAAGCACATTAACCATCCGCGTGCGCGCCGCGATCTGCCGATCGAGATTCGCGCGCTTATATTCGGTGCCCGCCCCCCCGCATTCACAGCCCCCGGAGAGAGAGAGACAGGGATCGAAGCGAGAGGAGAAGAGGGGGAAGAGAGAGAGACAAATACATGGATATGTAAGCACGTGTTTACTTTGGGCTCACGCAATGCCTGAGCTATAGCAGTAGTCGCAATAATGCGCAGCATCGTAGCGCAAGCCGCTTCGGGGTGTCAAGTGAAAAATAGCACAGAGCGACGAGCGTCGATCGATCGATCGATCAAGATCCGTCGACGCTGATCGTTGCGTATAAGTATATATATACACAAGTCGCGTCGGCGGCGAGCGGACGGAAAAACTCTGCTGAAAAGGAAGTGCATGTATATGTATATATAGTGAAAGCGAGCGGAAGAAAAAAAAAGAGTCCCAGGGGGCCTGAATCAGCAGAATCTCTCTCGTCTCTGTTGTGTCTCGTGCGCGCAATATAGCAGCGCCAGCAGCAGCAGCTGAAGCCCCCCTTTTTTAAGCGCGCCTCTTTTCTCGCACTTTATTTTCGATTTTTCGATGGCTTTTGTGTCCTGCGCGCGCGCGACGCCAAGAGCCCAACTTTCTTCGACACCCCGGAGATTTTCTAGGCGAATCGCCTCATCGGAATCTCGTCGTGTGTTTGCATCTTTTCCCCCGCGTATACATTGCACCTCTCTTCTCTCTCTCTCTCTCTCTCTCTGCCTCGCTTGGGTGCCGAGCAGGAGAGGACGATTGCGATCTTGGTCGCTGTGCCTTTTCTTGGGCTCCTTTTTTCGGGCCTTGCGGGAATCTCACGCGTGTTTGAGATTGTGTTGAGGAAACAGTCTTTTTTCCTTCCTCTCTTTCTCTCTTGCGCTTCTCAATACCACGTCCTCGACTGCGATGCTTTTTTTCATCTTCTTCTTCTTCTTCTTCCTCCTCTTCTCTTCTTCTGCGCAGGGGTCTCCGAAGAGGAACGAGTATGGAGATCAATGCTTGATCTGATTAAGATTTACTTTATCTTTTTCTTCCTCTTTACTCTTTTGCTTCACACTTTAACATTTTATTCTCTAATCTCCTTTGGCTGCGGGAAAGAATGGCCCCTTTCAAAATAAACTTATTGTTCACGCTCGCTTTATTTATGAAGTATAGTGAGCTCGAATTTTCAATGGCTCGGGAAAGAGAGAGAGAGAGAGAGAGAGAGAGAGAGAGAGAGAGAGAGAGAGAGAGAGAGAGTGATCGCTGCGAAAAATTTTACAATGTTTTTTGTATTAACTTATTTAATTTTATTACCCCGACGATTATCCTGCTATAATCAGAAATATATAACCTTCGGATAAAATCTTAATTGGATTAAATTGATGTGTTACACTTTCAATCAGATAACGGCCTGCATTTTATCTCAAATTTAAAAGCATATTTTAGATATTCTCGTATCTTTTTTATCGAGATTATAAAGAATACAGGAATTCCAAGTCTTAGCTCTTATTTCAGAGTATAAAATGACGCTTATGCACATACCTATAGGTGTAATATCATAAATTTTTTATTCAGTCGAGAAACGCAACGCTTGTCACTTGAAAACCTTTAAAGTTCAATAGCTTCCTCGATTTAAACCATATCCACGATAAGGCATTATATCGGTAAAAAATCCATCCTCTTTAAGTTTGACGGAAAACATATTTTTATATTCAGATCGACAACTCATTATTGTAAACAAGGTTTATATAAATTCTGTTTCGAATTGCTCGGCATTCAGATTGATCTCCGAATGAATTTTATATTCCTGACGTCTATCGGTCCTTGTGAGCTATATATAGGTATCTGCGTTATTCGATTTCTGGAAACTATTCTATTAACCTTTTTCCCAATATTAATGGCTCTCGATTAATTCTCGGACGTTTCCCCGTATGGCGCACATAAATTCTGAATAACGCCGCGATAAGAACTGAAAGAAAATCTATGTTACGAGATATAGACACGCAGGAAGAGTTCGATGTAGGTATGTATACACGAGAGCGAGGCGAATAAAAACGGTCCAGCTTCCCAATTAAGGATTCCAATATCCAATGAAAAGGTCGTAAAAGTGACGAAATTTCTAAAGCTGCGGCGGCGACGGCGAGAGGATCGCGGGCGTCCGATGCTCTCAGAATCTTTCGAGAGAGAGAGAGAGAGAGAGAGAGAAAGAGAGAGAAGAGGCGCGCGCGCGCGCTCGAGGAGCACCGGCGGAGGTAAAGTGTCCATAAACAATAGTAAAAGTCTCGGCCGACGCCGGCACAAGTGGCTCACAAATCTCCGAAAAAGCCCACCATAGGCGAGGAGCATCCGAGTCCCGCCTGTTGTTGCTGCTGCTGCTGCTGCTGCTCAGCTCGATCGTCTCTTCTTTGAGGAAAAATGCCTCGCTATATCTGCCTCCGTAATTTCGAGAAACACGGAGCCGCGAGATGCACGCACGAGAGTACATATATATGTATAAAGCTGCGGACTCGGCAGCAGCAGCAGCAGCTCGCCTTTAAATTTCCGAGGCGAACGGCAATTATCCCACTTCTTTATACCGGCCGATCTGCTTACAATATCCTTCGGTCGAACGCGGAGTCGAGATTTCAAAATTTCTCTCGACGAGCCGCCGCTTGTAGCGCACTCCCGCGGAGTGCAATAGCCTTTTCACGCTGGGCGCCTCAACAAATATACGACTTTTCTGTAATACACACACACACACACACACACATACGCACACTCGCAAGCATTAGCCGCGATCGTACATTCTTACGAGGGACTTTGCTGCGCGACGATTCTGGCCGCTGACCGGTCAACTTGCTCTTATAGGAGCTCGAGTCGCTGAGGAGAGAAAAATGATAATTATTTGGTCGCTTGGAGAGAGAAGCTGATTCGCGCGCGGATCGTAAAGATTGCGGCAGCGTGATTAAGTCTTAAAGGTCAAATCTACGACGCCTCTCATTCGACGTTTTCGAGTTTTTCTCTATTTTGCCGCACAACTGCCATCGCACTATTATAAATAATAATTCATTATGCGCGGTCGATTATATTCGACCGTTTCCAGCTCGTTCTAATAAAATAAACATTTATTTTGATGTATACGAAGCAATAACCGATTGAAATGTTAAAATATCCCGCTTTCGAAATTTAATGCTTTCCTGCCGCGGCCAACTAAAATAAAAACTAAGTTAAAGTCTTTGTAGTATTAAATTACGCGAATTTAGCTGAAAGCAGTTTATCGGCACTTTTCGAATATCGTATTATGCGCACTGTTTATAATCCCGCCAGGCTCCTTACAAATTAATTTCGAGTTTTGCGCCGCATTCTTAATATAAACGAATAAAAATAAATTTTAAAATATGAAATACGAAAATTCAAACTATAGCCCCCCCCCCCCATTAAACAACTTTTATTTCAATTTCTTACACGCCGTGAATGTATCTGGAATTCGAAGCGCATTATACGAGAGCAGTAATAGTAAATTTAAACTGCGTTATTTTTATCCATTTATAAACAAATTTTTGCGGGCAAAAAAGTTATTGCCTCGGTTAAAAATATATACAAATGAAGTTTCACAAGTGATTAAAAAGTTTCACATTAATAAATTATAAAATTTGTAAAGTATTTGTTGAAGGAGTAAATTTTTGTTGTGATAAAACTAAAATAGTGTTATGATATTCTGAATGCATTATAACAGTGGAGTATATTAAAAAAAATCGTGAATTATAAATGTTTATCAATTTTTTTTAAAGTTGTAAAGTCAGCGATTTTTGGCATCGATATCAGATATAGATATGTTGATTTATACTATGAATCGGTCAGCTATAGGCGATTAACTCGTAACCATGATAGTTTTAACAAATTCAAATTCTACTCTTCGCGTCCATTAACATAAACACTACTTAGGAAATCACATAATGTTTTTCTGGAACATCGATATATAATAAAAATAGTGTAAATAGGTATATAAACTTTTCATAAAGAGTTCAAGTTTATTATTTATTATCTCATTTGCACAAATCGGCACGCAATAATATTTTCTTTTGCTTTACTGGAAAATAAACATGAAATATATATATATATATATATATATCTAATTTGGAGAAAATATAAGACAGTTGAGCAAACGGATATATCGATTCTCTCGCTCCTTAACACCTGAATAGCCTCGTGAATATAACAGTGCAATATATTAGGAAAGATTCATGTACGTGAGAAGAAAGGAAATAAATGGCAAAAGCCTTGAGTTTTTTTTTAAAAAAAAAACGGCAACGAGGATTTTTCGGTCGTGCGCAAAAGAAGAAGAAGAAGAAGCAATTTGTTAAGGCAATGAGAGTGCGTATAAACGAATTTCCCTTTGTAAAGGGTTTTCCCGTCTTTTTCCGTGCGCGGCATTCTTGTTTCGCCGAGTAATGTGGATGAAATAGTACGAGTAGTGTGTATACCGAGGTCTGTGTGATGCCTACGCACGAGCGTATATATAAGAGAGCTATTTCAGGTAATACGTAAGTCAGTCAATAAGAATTTCAGAGTCGAAGCGGAGAGAGAGAGAGAGATGAGAGAGAGAGAGAGAGAGAGAGAGAGAGAGAGAGAGAGCATAAAGGTGCGCGCGCGAGCTGGGAAGAAGTGAGGAAGATAGAGGAAGAGCGAGAGATAAATATGGACAGAGGAGTGGGATCGAGAAGGAAGAAGTGTGTATGTGTGTGTGTGTGAGAGAGAAAGAGAGAGAGAAGCAGAGAGAGATGCGTGTGAAAAGGCCTCATCCAATACGGGTTACGTTTCTCGGTGGGAACGAGTCGTGGCAGTCGTCTAAAATGTTGATTTTACTAAAAGGCGAGCGCGCTCGCGTATGATCTGAAGGACGATCCTCGTCCGTTATCTTCTTTTTTCTCTCTCTCTCCCTCCTCCCTCTCTCGTGCCAGGCACTCGACTCTCTCTCTCTCTCTTCTTTTACCCAGAGCCTCTCTTTATTTCCATGAAATTACGACTCCGTATTTAAATGGATCACAATTTCGAATTTAAATAAAAAGGCCGGACCTCGTAAAGTCCCCGAGATAATGCGCTGGCCTTTTAATTAACGGAACGATCATCGCGCGCCGAGTGTTGGCTCCGCGGCGCTGTACTGTCCAGCTGGTAACGTATATCCGCGCCTCCCCTCTTTTGTCCTCCCTGTGCAATGCATGTATACCTTAACTTGGTTTTTCTGCTCTCGCAGATATACGTATAGCGGATAGCGCGATTGTCATAGATTTTTCAGCTTCGAGTGCGCAATTCGATGCGCGTGGCATTGCTTTATCGAAGCCAGACGCTTTTCGATCCTTTTAAAAAGTTCCCGATATATTTAATATCGTCGACTGGTAATAACGATGCTAATTAACGAACGCGCCTCTTATTATATTGCGTTTTAATTCGGTTTAATTGTATACCTACATTGGAAGCTCGGATTACCATCGATGTCTCGTCGGCAAATGCATTTTTAAATTGTTCAATTTTCAATGTTGGCTATACTTTTACTTTTTTTCCCCCGTCGAGATTAACGCGTGTAGCGCCCAAGTATAAGTAATAATTGTGGCGTTTGCAGCTTTATTTATTTTCTTTATCCATTCACATTTGATAGTCGATGACAAACGCATTACAATTAATTAAAGCGTGTAATTCCAGATTATTAATAAATATTCGTTGGAGCTGAGGGTCTAGGATATGGGATTTATCAATTTGACAAATTTTCTAAGGTGATTTTGGGTGATTTATATATATTGCGCCGTGGACTAGCGAGGGAACTGTGTTAGATTTCGGATTAGCTCGTATATTTTCAGCACGTTGTCGGTGAATACGGGTTCCCGCTATGCTAAAAAATACTTATATCCCGCGCTGAAAAAGCTTTATAAATGCACACGACGGCAAAGAGATACACGCACCATGCGATTTCAATGCGCATACGTATGGACTTAGTATTAACTGAAATTGCAAATGCGCCGCGTTTCAGCATCGTTCCAAACTACATATATATACGCATATGTATGGATATATGCTGCAGCATAGCTGGAAACTTGGGTGGTATTATTCGATAATGGTATAAATATAATATGAAATGTTTTATTGCCAGAATCCCACGTTACTCATACGCTAGCGCGAAAAATTTTGGAATTTCATCGACCGCGGCGGAAAGCTTTGGAAATTTTATTTGTAATCGCACTCGCGTCGTAAATATTCAAATTGTGCGCTGCGGTTGAGAATGTCATATAGTCATATTTACTTCGGGTCAGGGATTTCGGTCGGGATCTGGCGGAGCGTTTTCTAGAATCGAGGAAAGATAAAATTCACTTTTCCGCAAGCTTATAAGCTTTATAAAGTACGACACTCTGGCGAGCGCGATGCAGATATACGGTATAAATTAGAGTTTATCATGTACACAGGGATATCAAAACTATATGGGAGCGTGTAAAACCGTCGTGTAAAACGCTTTACGGGAATCTTAATTTATCGGCGCTAGTGCGAATCGTTATAATATTAATTTACCAAGTAAAATTGGTGCATTAGTTTTACGGACAAAATATACTTTGTTGGTCGTTTGAAACTTAATTCAGCATATACTGTGCTGCCATGGTAATCGCGCTCTTTTCTTTTTCCTTCTCCTCGCCTTTAATGAGTTACATTTCTTTCAAATTAGTTATCTTTTTTATGCTCCAATGAATGGTTATATTCGAGTTTGTATCGCATATTAACGATAATACCCGGCAATTCATTCATCCGCAACGAAACATCCGCAAATGTCAGCTGTTTTCCCCATACCAGTCAGAGCAGCGCTGCAGTGTAACCGAACATGAAATAAATAAGTCTTTTGAAAAGAAATGTATATAGGCGGATATTCCGTAATCGGCGCGCGCTCGCGCACCCGATACAATTGGCCTCGTAAAAGCGCAAAGTTATTTTATCATCTTATAATTTTGATATATAGAAATGCAAATTCTAGTAAATAAAGAATTTTGTGCGAGCGCTCGCGCGCGGCGAAGATAAAAAGAACTGGTTTTTCGAGCTGAAAATCTCGCTGGAGATGCTGCACTGCATCGCACTGCACTGATGCACTGTACACACACACACACACACACACACACACACACACGTACACAAACACAGAGAGAGAGAGGTGAATCGAGAGGAATAACACCTAAGAGAATGCGCGTACAGTGCAGTGCAGCGCCGCACCATTTTATATTCCAGTTCATAAAGCCCAAAAGCGCCGAGTGCATATAAGTATGTGCGCGCGGCTGGCAAGCCCCGAG
Source organism: Megastigmus stigmatizans (assembly GCA_900490015.1). Classification (NCBI taxonomy): domain Eukaryota; kingdom Metazoa; phylum Arthropoda; class Insecta; order Hymenoptera; family Megastigmidae; genus Megastigmus; species Megastigmus stigmatizans. Next base: position 18,405 of record UELV01081424.1, read on the forward strand.
AGCTCACCCGACTATATATATATATACTTATATATACCTCGAAGCGCGTTTCTCCCAAAGGTCAGCCGTATAACTCCGAGTGCATGGCGGCGGAGAATCCGCGCTGTGCAGATAACCGCCCGTGCAGCGCAGTGCCGCCTCGATTCCTAAAGGACCCGCAACTTTTCTCAGAGCCGCACCGAGAGAGAGAGAGAGAGAGAGAGAGAGAGAGAGAGAGAGAGAGAGGCTGAACCGACGGGCGCGGGAAAGCCCGAGCTCGCGGGCCTCGGTATAATCCTCTGACAAATGCTCACCTCGTAGACGTGGCCGAGAGAGATTGAATATCATCCGCGAGAAAGCGATAATTTCAACAACAGATGTCGCCTTATAATTTTGCCCCGTGAAACTGCGCAGGCATACAAGAGAGACCCATAACGCCGAGTCGCGCACCAGCAGCAGAAGAAGAAAGAGGAAGCGCGCAAACGCAGCGATAGATAAGCAGCGTATAGGTAGGTATATAGGAAGGGAAGAAGAGAAAAAGCCGCTCGGTTGCGGAGAGTTGCACTAGCGGGGAGATCGAAGCTGCGCAGCGGCCGGCTCAAACTTTTATCTAGAAGGGGGGAAGAAAAATTATACTTATATCCTATAGGGTATGTGTATGTGTGTGCAGCTTGCGCGCCCGAGCCCCGGCCCATGAGACCGCTATTTATAATGGAATTTAGTAAGTGCTTCATAATAAAATTATGATTTTATTAGATTCCTTGCTTAAAATTGATAAGCTTTTTGTCTCGCGGACCAAACACTCTAATGCATAATTATGATGATAAGAGAGATTGCGTAATACCGCCACAAATTGTTCTTTGAATCTCGAGAAAACACCGCGAGAAACATCGCGGCTGTAATCGCCGCCGCGGCCAACAATAATAAACCGCCTCTCTATGGCTAAGTGCGAGAACCTGTTTCCGATCGAAATAATTTGTTTACTCGAAAACTATTTTACCTTTGTATAACGTGCCTGATATCTGAGCCGGCTGACAAAGCTTCCGATAAATATGTACGTGCAGCTTCGCTTAATCTGTTCATCTCTAGAAAATATTGCATTTTTCATTCCGATCGCGGTATAATAACAGTGCTAATTATGTTGCGCAGCTTAACTACTTTTTATTAATTTCATTAATTTTTATAGGCATGTAACATAACGGTATACCCATACTCTTCACACTCTTTATTCAATATTATTAGGGAATAAAAATCTATTTATAAGTAAATAGCTAATATCTACTTGGAATATATTAATTTGCGATCAGGTAAATTGTCAAATTATCAACTTATGCAGAATCATGTGCTTAAAAAGTATTTTTCAGAGTCTTTATTATACAACTAGTTAACAATATGTACTTAATTTTATGATTTTTAGTGTCTACTTCCGTCAACGAACCCAAATACAGGTAAGGGAAACTTGTACCCAAAACAAGTACATGCAAACTAAGAGTATCGTTTATTTATCTGAAAAAAGCTAGATACTTATCTCGACCAAATCCAAGCAGCCCTGCAGGAGACTATTTTGTACATCTGCGATTTACAAAGTTTATGATGGTAGTGGTAGATGGAAAAAGTAATAGTTACTTAATTTTTTAAACATGTCAGTAAATACAGGATCATTTCTTTATTTGTTAAACCTTGATAACCATGCATCTCACATGCCTATTGAAAACGTAAAATACTTCTTAAGAATTGTTCTTTTGGTATACCAGTATTCAGTAATATGTTCATTTGGATTATGTAAAACTATTTTTCATAATCCAAATTTTATATTGCAAAGTACCTATTTCTTAGCGAAGCACCTACTTTTCAATCTTAGGTTTTTCATTGTTGCTAACAAAAATGTTATTGAGGGGTTATTTTATTATATTACTCAATCAAAGAGTTTACGTGAAGCACAAAATACTGATGAAGTAAGAAGGTTCATAATTCGTTACAAACAAAATATCTGAGATCCAG
>UELV01081425.1:0-10460 GCA_900490015.1 Megastigmus stigmatizans
ACACACACACACACACCCGGAATACCAAACACCAGAGGAGCTGGCTACAACCTTCGCGTCGTCCTCGGTATTGCAGGCGCCCGTATATGACCGTTCCCGCTCAGCTACCTCGTGGCTGCTGCTGCTGCTGCTGCTGCGATTATCGAAATTGTTGCTGTTAGGCGGGCGACGATGGCCTGGACTCTTGATTAAGCGGGAAAGTTTCGGTAGCTGGGCGATGAGCGCGCGAGCGCGGGGATTTTTCCCAAACTCGCTCTCTCCATCCCAAGGAATTTGCCTATACCGCAATTTCCTGTGTATATACTGCGCTCGCGGAGCTGCTATTACTGGTGCAGTATTATTATATATAGGTATGTAGTGCCAATTTATCGATAACAGCGGGGAAAAACTTGCGGCCATACTTTGGATAGCAGCAATTATTTTATAGATAATAATAACGATGTTGCAACGCTTTTGCTTGGGAAGTGTTTCGCTTCTTCTGCCTCTTGTCGTTGCAGCTTACACGGGATATATCTATACTGTGTTTTAGATTAAGTTGTTCAGATAACTTCTTTATTAAGATTGTGTAATTTGATAATGGCCTTTCAGCTTGAATTGAAGTGTTTCAGAAGCATGGTGAAGGTAGCGCCTTTAAAAATGGAAACGTGCGTTTCCATATTAGAACAATTTAATTTAATCCTTGTGAGAGAGCTAACTCACACAGTTACTATGTAAAATAAACAACGTTTAACATTAGAATCATCGGCCTCGAATGCGTTCATCAAACTAATTAAGACTCGGCTTGCAAATTCAAAAAATAAAAGCCAGCGTTATTTCAAATTAACTAGAAAATGTGCACAAAGGCACTAGGAATAGGAAAAGGTATAGAAACGAGTCTAGTAAAAGGAAAAATGTTCTAGCGGTCGAGCGCCACTGCGGCTTTTGCATTTGACATTGATTGAGAGTCGTCGACGTAAATCGTTAAAGGCGTATAGAAGCCTGAAGTGGCGCCCGACGCTTCCAATGCTACATGCTATTTTCATTGTAGCTATAGGAAAAGCCGCGAAAGTCTATTACGATCAGTCGCGTGTCAGACGTCAAATAACAGGCGGTAAACAAACGAAAAATAAAAAAAAAACGTTCGAAGAAGAGAGTATGACGCGTGCAAGGAAAGGATCGCTTCCCGTGTGCCGATGCGCGCAGTCGCCGACGGAGCCGACGGAGAATACAGGGCGAGAGGAGCCAAGATGACAAAATGTCTTCTGGCATCTGTCAATCTGTATATAAATGCATTGACTTCGTAAGAACGAAGCTTAACTGACAATATTATTCCATATAGGACACATTACGTATAGCGATGTAAGCTTTTTAGCAAAAATAAATATCTATTATAAATTCTTATAAAAAGTAGATTTACAATCATGCTCTTTCTGCGTTAACTCAAATTACAGAGACAATGCAAAGAGTAATAATGTCAGTAAATAATTAAGCACTGTCTATCTGATAAAATGAGATCTCCGCCTATTTCCTTTTCTCTTTTGTCGAATGGTCAATGAACCGCGTTGAAAAATTGCTCGTCGCTCTGCGCTTCTCCTTTTTTTTTTTTGCGCGAGACAGTTTCCATTGGAGATCGTTAAAAGCTGCCTCTCGAGCGATCAGATTGCTAAAGAAATCGGAAGTATATATTGCAGAAGACTCTCTGTGAACAAAGAAATTAAATTTAGCAAATCTTCTAAAAGTATATACAATACTTTGCAGTTACGACTATAATTTTAAATATAGTTATACTATTAGATTTAAATATATCCTTTTGTTTCCATTTTCAAACTGCGAATGGTGGAGTTGTATAAATTAAAAAAACACTTGCAATATATTCATATTTTGTAAACATTAATATGCACTAAAACATTTTTGACATAAATAGGAGTTTATAATGCATTCGCTATACACTCAACACTGTTACCTCTTTTGACCTCCAACTGTTATCTCATCCCTTTTCAGACGCAAGTACAATAAAAAATCGGTTTAACAATGAAAATTACTTGTCAAATTCGATTACCGTTTTATATAGAATCAAATTTACTACTACACCGCACAAACGAAACAAAGAGGAAGCGCAGGGTTTATATCTTTAGTCTAAGACGATTTTCTTCGATGATTATAGCAGTAGAGCCGTCAGTTTACTCGTTATACCCGTACCTTATTCTCATCTCGCTCTCTTCTCTTTCATGCTTCTCTCTCTACCTGAGCTGCTTCTGCAGCGAACTCTCTCCCTATAACAAACCTAATTCTTTCCCCCATCGGAATAACAATCGCGAATAATTGGCATTTCCTTTGGCCGCCGCCGCCGCTGCCACCGCGCGGAGCTCGACCCTTTTACCATTTCTCTCGGAGCGCCCCACCGCTGTCTTTCCTTTTTCTCTCTCTAGATCCCCCCCCCCTCCCGCCCATCCACAGTGCGTCCGGGTATATATAGAGAGAAAAGCGCTTCAGCAGTCCTCCTCCTCCTCAGAGCATGCCGATATATTTCAGGGCATTGATAAAGAAGATGGCATTCAGACCGCCCTAACCCGCGCGCACCCCCCTGGCGTAGTCCGCTACTGCGCTGCTTCGACTCCGACGACGACGACGATGAGACACAAAGACGCGCTCCCGCCGCCGGCAGATCGCGCATATACACACACACAGAGAGAAGCGTTCGGTGCAAAAAGTCTCTGCTGCTGCTGAACGCGGGGGGAGTCTGCGGGACGAGGAGGGACGGAAAAAGGTGGTAGAGGTCCCGGAACGATTCTAATGATGCGCTGGAAGGTGGCCGCGGGCGAATATTTCTCCGATATGGCTCGCTTGGAAAGCCATATAGCCAGCTACCTGCCGCCGCGGCTACCAATTCTCATCTAATGCGTGTGTGTGTGTGTGTACAGCGGATTGAGGAGTTGCGCCCGCCACTGCGAAATGTATCTCTCTCTCTCTCTCTCTCACTCTCTCTCTCTCTCGATTCGCAGCTCTCGCAGACTGAGCTCTTCTCGTACCTTATATATCTCGTGGATTTTCTTTGGCCTTTTCGCGGCGCTCGAGCGTCCTTTTGATCCCCCACCCCTACGTAAATTCGCGCAGGCGCTTAATTGAGGCTTATGCCATCCGTATGTGTGTATGTGTGCAGTTCTCCGTCTAATTTTCACTTTCTATTGTTTATTTGACAGCTACGGCTTATCTCAATTAGGTCGCCGCAGAATCTGTATTGACTCTTATAATTAGTTCGTTTATAATGAGTTCGGGGCTGTTCCGTTATGTACGTCAATTGAAATGAGTGACTTTTGTGCAGCAGTATCTTTTGGGCTTGAGAAGATGGGAAAGGCAAAATCTAATATTAATTACACTTATTAATAACTTATTGACAATTGTATAAGATATATTGACAAACAAGTATGTTGACTAATAATAATCGAATACTACTAAAAATTTTCTGTATTTAAATTTTTATTAACAACAATATTTGAAATTGCAGCTTTAATTTTACTTTTACTATTTAACAATTTTATTTAATCCCTTATTTTGTGTATTTATTAATCTTTGGTTGACTAATAAAATACAATTAGCCAATACTATTATACCATTGTTTCAAAAAGATTTTTAAATAAATTAATCCACTAATACTAATACTAGTATATTTGTATTTTATAAATAACCTTAAGCTTCGAAAACTAGATATGAGCTGTAAAACAAAAGTATACATTCCTGCAGCTGGAAATTTTTTTTCTATGTTGATCTTTTTTTATCTAGTAGCTTTTTCAATCGTGAATAATGTCTGAATAATTTGAAAAGTACAAAGAACTCTTACTTTTTCGTATATAGTTTCAGGAATAAATGAATAATACAAATCTACTTTTTAGCATAAACTCCCGAGTCTGGCATAAAGTGTCAAAGTTTTCCTCTATGTTGATGTGATCTTGTTTTACGACCTTCAGTGATACTCACTTGTATTATTACGGAAGACATTCATAATACAAGATCCCAGAATTTATGTTTCTATCGCTAAAACAAAATTTAAAGATGCAAATTTCAATTAATTCTAAACTAAACTCTTTACAAAAATCTGTGATTCATGAAATATTATTTTTGTATGATAATAATAAAATTAGTTACTTTTTTAATTTATATAAAATCAGTATGAGATAATTAAAAGTACAAATCATTTCAAATAATTAATTTCTGTTGTATTATTATTTAATCTAACTTTCATTAAGCATTCTTCCGCAAACTCTCTGTTTTAATACATACCAAATAAGAGAATTCAAACACACGTTGCAGTTAAATTCAGAATGCAAAAATACGCTTAAACATTTACTGGAATTCAAAAAACGCTGAGCATTTTAACATTTGTACTCTGCAATAAAAAATTCCCTAAAAAGCTTAAATCTACCTTTTAAGACTTTTGAAATAGAATAATTTCATCTGTCTTCATAAACACAAATTATTTAGTGCAAAAAATACTCAAGGACAAAATGTATTTTACATGTATTGTTATTTGTATACAGTGAGAATGTAACAAATATATTCAACATGGAAAATAGCAATACAAAATTTTTCGAAACCCGAACGTAACGCATTCACATAAACTACACCCTGAAAATTGTCGTTATACAAAGCATACCCATCCTCTTTGTTTTTGTTTTTCTCTATATCCAGTATTCAGAGAATCCTCGAAGTATTCAAATTCCCAGCTATTCTTCGCGTGGTTTTTTTCTTCCGAAATTGGGTCATCCAATCAAAACCCGCAGTGATGGCTATCAAAAAGAGAGGAGAACGCGGCAGAGAAATAGGGAGAAAAGAGCGCGAACAAAAAAGTGCCGAAGTTCGCGGCTTCGCGCAGTATATAGGGACGAAATCACGCGAACGCGATCCGATAAAGCACTGTTTCTCTCGCTGCCCGTCATTATTATTTGTCAAGAGTCCCTTTTTATCGCCTCTCCTCTTAGCCGCTCTGTGTGTATATATACAGCGCACGGCTCATCGGTCCTCGGAGCTTGGCTCCCATTTCCTCGCACCTCCCGTCCGCATCTTTCCCTTCGTTAAAGATATTTTCTATAGTCTATCTTTCTTTTCTTTTTAACATTATACCGGCTTAGCTCGATCGGCGCCCTTCCGAAGCTCTGTGTACGCGTCAATCGCGGCATTGTATAATATCGATTTCTTAAAACTCATTTTGCTGCCTTCTTTCATCCTTGCTTTTCTTATGATTGGGTCGTTTCACAATTTTCAATAAATACTTTAATACTATAATAAAATAGTTTCCGTGAATTGAAAGACGTTTAGGAGCATTTTTTTTAATACTCATACAGTAATTGAATAAATCTTAAAATTCTTGAGAGTGCTTCTTATTGCAACGTAGCGTCTTTGATTATATTTTCTTTTATGTATTTTTTTCATACGCTTCAAAATTTATGCATAATAAAAATTTGTTCTTTGCCATCAATTGAGTTTGTCTATCCTTACTCAAAAATTTTTGTGTGTAACTACATATTTTATATACTTTTTACAGTACTGTGGATCGAAATCCATTCAATTCTATTGGCATGATCCTATACCTTAATGAATTTACAGTTTCTTTATTCTGCTTGAGGCGAGAAAAAAATTATCCTTCCATTCCAGCTCTTTTGATTGGATTGTTGTTGACGATTTCAAAGGGACCAGTTTCATACTGCTTAACGAAACGGACGTAATAATGAAGGGAACACAGTACATTAAAAAAAGTTCATTTATTCGATAACAGCATACACAAAAGATCTGTTCATAATTTTATTTTATTTTTCGACTTTGTCATATCAAAATGCTCCACAATTTTAAGACTATTTAGATAACGAGTTTAAAACTATTTAGATAACAAGCGGAGTATCTAACAAACATGTTATGTCACAAATAAAGCTCGCATTTTCTTATAGCTATGAGTAAAATTAAAAGATTAAAATTTGCGAATTTTTCGAAAGACTGAAGCAATTAATCATACGACGGGTTAATAAATATTAAACGTTTCAATAAGTCCGTAAGCTTACAACGCTTTACGAATCGAGCCTGCACTGTCAGCGCTTCATCATATTACCATCCCTCGCGTTCTCCCGAAACTCTTTGCATATCCTTTAAAATTACCTGCCATATTTTATGTTTAATGAGTGGAACTCCTACCTTTTAATTACACCTGTGGAATATCGGCACTTTGTTTTCCTTGAATTAGTTACAATTATATTTTGATTTCTAATTCTTGGTATAGTTTTTGTCTCGCTTGCATATTTTACTTGCAGTTACATAAATAAATATCAGTTTAAAGAATAGTTTTGTTGGTTGATCTTTAACATGATGACTCGATCAATATTTTATTTATCATTCAGCTCTGCTATTATTACACAAATCTTTACATTGTGAGCAATAAACCCCATGAGAAAAGATATTTATAGTGATAATGGACAATAACGGTTCTTCGGTTATTCAGGACTTAAGGTTCGCTTGGGAGACTGGAACGGCATGTAAGTAGAAACACTCATTACGTAGTCAGACTACTAAAGTCCCTTCAAAGGGAAATTCACATAGTCGCATCTTGGAGGCCACTTGGGACTCGGGTCAGCTTGTATATACATGACAAGTACACTCGATCCAAACATTGTACTGTTTTATTAATCATATCAAACGATGTTATTATATTTAAAACTAGATATCTTAATACAGAAGTGATGCTAATACATTTATTCTTACATCATTTTAAAATTATACAAGGAAAATCCATAAAAACTATCTTGAAGATTTTCAACAATGCAATTGCTAGACAAATATTTTCATAACTCTGAGTATATTATTATATAAAAAGCCAAATTTTTATATTCCATCATAAGCACAGTTTACTAGCTTTTTTGAAAAAGCATCTCAAAAACAAAGTGCAAGCCGGTACCTAACAAAGACGTTCTTTGCCCTCCGTCCTTTTCCACACTTGTCAATTACTTTCAAAGTCGAAACGACTCACTTCCTCGCGCTTAGATCAGAAAATTTTGCGAAGCGAGACAATCTCGCTAAAGGAAGAAGGAGCACATAGCGAAAACTGGAAAATAAAAGACCGACAAAAGCAGCACAGAAAAAGAATGAAATTGAAAAAGCACTATAACACATACTGTCGAACATGATTGCTAAACCCCCAAACGTCATCGACTAAAAAGCACAAAACACTTGAAATATTTGTTTCCAGAACAAATGTATTTGTAAAACGTTTGAAAAATTCTGGTCGTACAAAAAAATATAGTTTTCATAAAGAAATAAATAAAAATAAATAACATCATTATAGGATGAAAACATTTGATTATGCAGCTAAACTTGAGCGCACTCGTTGAACTATGTATAATTTTTATTTTAATACAGCCGCTGTAAATGAAAACCTTATAATAGCTGCTAATACCTAAATATATTATAAAAAAAAAATTATCTGTTTTGTTGTTACTCTACGGATTATAATAGCATCCCAGTAGATACAAATAAGCTGCATATACATATATCCCCTGAGGAAATAGAAACCATTTGTAAAACTGAAAAATGACTAGAATGTCTAGGTACTTATTAACAATCAAAAAGTGGACTAGGTTTTTTTACGATAATAGAAATCTTTTTTCAAATTGTTACAAATTTTTTATTATTTAATTCTGTCTTTATTTATTCATAAGCATGCAAGGTGTATAATCTAAATTAAATTTACAAATCCTTTTCCTATAATTATAACCCAAATGATATAACACTGAATTTATAAGTGACAGAGATAGACTTCTATTAATCCATCTATTTTTACAACTTTAAAGTACAACCATTATGATAAGTTATTCAACGAGTGTAGCTGTTGAAACGCTCTGAATAATAATATTAAGTATAAATTAAAGCATTTCTGATACCATGACACTATAAAATTTGTGCATCGTCTTAAAACTATATAGTATTACAAATAAAGCCGCACAAGTAAAATATCGATTCGTACAGCCGCTTTCCTTTTTTTTCCAGCAAAAGAATATGCAGTAATATAGAATATAGAAGTACAAGCGCGTAGAGCAAGGACAAAACAGAAGCGCGGAGAAAAATTCAAGGAGGTTGTCCCTGCAGTAATAACATTTTTTCGCTCTCAGCTCGGGGCGCGAGAGCAAGAGAGAACAAGAGAGAGAGAGAGAGAGAGAGAGAGACCATTTAAAATTCAATATCTCGAAAACACGTCACCGATATTATGATATTTCTAAACTCCGTAATACCCAGGAGGGATAGCGAGCGCGTATATACGAGGCGGGAGGCTCGTTCGCACACCCTACCCACTCTTCTTCTTTTCCCTCCGCTCTTTCTCTCTCTTCTTGCCCCAGAGCCAACAACGGGGAGAATACGTTTCTCCATATTGGAAGATCTCTAATGTCAAGCTGTGCGCGCTCTTTCCTATAACAGGAGAAGCAACCAGCAGCAGCTTCATAGCCGTTGCGCGCCGAGCGTTCCGAATATGTTTAATATCCACGCGCCACGAGCTCGCGGAGTTTTGCTCTCCTCGCGGCGGCTGACGTGAAAAATCGAACTCTCTCTCTCTCTCTCTCTCTCTGTCTCTCTCTCTCTCTTTTGCTTCTCGGTTTTTCACCTCCCTTGTATCCTCTCGAGCGTCCCTGCCTCAACTCACGGACCATTTCTCTCGTCTGCGGTGCATGATGCAATAAAATTGTAATGTAATCATAATGCGCGGCTATAAAGGGACACGTCGTACGCCATTCCCAAGGAATCAGAGAGCGAATTGATGAATCGTTATATATATATATACAGGTAATGGGAGATTTCGGAGTTTTAATAAGTGCAGTGGATGGAGATTGGAGTTGGGAGGTAAATTGAAAAGCAATGGACTATGAGAACTATTTAATCAAGCTTCTAACTGCGTACAGTAAATTGTTAAACTTACCTTTGACAATTGAATAGTAGTTGTGTTAAAAAATTCTACTACAGCGTGTATTAAATGTAACAAATATAGTAAGATAATATATAATTATATAAAAGATATTTAGATTAGGTAAATCAAATCTCAGTGACATTTACTTTCTCCGACGTTTACGTGAATAATAATAGAATTTTTCTTTCCTTATCTTTAATGTTAACATCGACCCAGAATTCGTGAGGAATACGAATACCTCTTGCGACATTCGTGAATACAGAATAAGTTCAATAATATATGTCTAATATTTAAAAAAAATGGTACTCTTTTCGCGAATTTAATAAATATTTATCAGAATTATTTAAACATAAAGGGTAAATTATCTACTTATATTTGTTTGTATAAAATTTACTTACCAATAATGAAGAGTTTTGTGGCCAGGATGAAAATTGACTTTAAACTGATAAAACCTCATGAAGATTTCTTTCAGTCCCTAAAAACAATTGAATTTCTAAGAAAAACCGTGAATCCTCTGGTTCAACCATATAACGATGGAATTCCTTAGCAATAAACTCCTCGAAGCTAACCGCGGTGACATTAAGCACTTATCAGTGGACACCTCTATGAATTCTTAACGAACTGATGAGCGGTTGCGCGCAAAAGCACACACAGGTGCACGCATGTATAAGTGACCAAAGCTGCAGCGGCCGAGGAGCCAAAGAGAGAGAGAGAGAGAGGGTGAGAGAGAGAGAGAGCCGTAGTACTGCACGCGCGGCCGTTCTGAGGTACAATTAGTAGTCGATAGGGGACGTTCCACTCTCACCGGCCACTTAGGGGTCCATTGCTCATTCGGCGCACTCGGTGGCCCAGCGACGATTACGAGTTAATTACAACTTGCCAACAGATATTAAGGGGCTATATCTACCTCTACCTCTTCCACCCACCCCCTCTCTCTCTCAGTCCTCTACTATGTAGGCACACTTTAATCCCGACAAGTCGCGCGCGAATCCCGCGTGCTCGTGCAATTATCAGAGACTATAGGGAGAGAGAGAGAGAGAGAGAGAGAGAGAGAGAACTACCTGCGGTGCAAAGGGACACACAGAGAGAGAGAGAGTGAGACACATGTGAAATTGAGGAGAGGAGTAGGTACCCTTCTCCAAGTTTCGCTGATGATGGCTCGCGAGGAACAGTTGAGACAAAGTGGAGAGGAGGAGCCGCACTTGCGAGCGTCTATATGCTCCTAGCTCAGCTGAGACACGCATCAACGTCGCTCCTCGTCGATCTCCTTCTCTCCTACCTCCTCGTCATCGTCTTCTCTGCCAATGTGCGCGCGAACTACGCGTGTATATATATATATATATATGGGTGTGTGCGTGTGTGTGTGTGTACCGGGGTAGGAGGTTAAGAGGGGTAAGAAGGGCCCAGGCGGCGGTATTAAAGGGCCATAATTCATATCCGCGCTAGCAGCTCTAAAACACAACCAATTAGGTCCCCGTTTCTATAAGCGGATATTAAGATCTTCGTCGAGATACACGCGAAGCTTTATCGCGCAACCCTTCCAACC
>UELV01081426.1:0-19431 GCA_900490015.1 Megastigmus stigmatizans
ATATATATATGTGTATGTTTCTATTATGCATCAGCATAGTTCCGTACGATCCGCTATCGAAATTGCGCCACTTAAATGCGCACAGCTGTCACAATGGGACATTGTACTCATTGGGTATGGTCTGTGACGATAACGCCGAGTAAGTGCGCGCGTGCCACGTGTGTGTGTATGTGGTTTACACGAGCTCGCGAGGCATTTCAGGCACTGACAAAAGGCGCGAAAACCGACTTCCTCACTGACTAATTTGCGCATTTTAACACCTGCGCCGCTACGATAAGATGCGCGAGCTGTGTGTGTGTGTGTGTGTGTGTAGGCGATATAATTAGCTGAGCGAATTTAGGTCAAAGACAGTAATTCCACAATGACTCGTCTGAATGCCGGAAGAGCTCTAGCTGATTTGGCGTAACATTTGCGATTTAGGGTTTGCATGGGCGCTGGAATTGCGGAGATTGCGCGCAGAAGGTGAGCGAGTTTGGTGTATCTTTCAATTCGGCTTTGACTATTATAATATAGGGATTGATTTTTTTTTGGCTGTTTTTATATAATGTAGGCCGTTCGATGAACGCATGTCTGAAAAGTGTGTGAAATATTCAAATGTCACGATATCGGTCGGTTCTTTGTTTAGTTGGAAAATTAGCGGATAATTCGAATGGGCGCTTGCATTATTTCTTATATTCATTACTAGAGGCAAAAAACTATGCGAAGTACGAAGAAATGTTAAAGTATACTATCCGTGAGCAGTATTCTAATAATAAAATCATGAATAAAAAGCTTTGACAAACAGTGCAGGCATATCGCCGGGAAAACCAACATTAATCATTCTTTTCCAGCTTGCGAAAATGCTCCTAATCTCAAAACTGAAAAATGATACGCGAATTTCAAGCAGCATAAAAGCAAACCTTTATATATATGCATATAAACACGGGTGAAAAAGAGAAGGAAAGCTATATATCTCAGCATAATGAAGGCTGATTCCCAGGCGCATACAAAATCTCGCCCTCGCTAATTAATTATCCCCGTGCGCCCCTCAGCCTTGCTTCGTTTTATATCGGAGAGAATCGCTGCACGGGTGCGTTTTCTTCAGCAGCAGTATCAGCAACAGCTCTTGCTATAACGAAGCTAAAGTCTCTCCTTCTCTCTCTCTCTCTCTCTCTCTCTCTCTCCTCAACGTCGCCGTCGTCTCTTTCTCGTAAAGCGTTACTACCACCACTGACGTCGTCGCCGCCGCCGCTGCTGGAGGCTAAAGCGCATTTAGCACCTGTTGGAATGCTACGTCAAAGTTGCAGCACAGCAGTACCACACGCTATGTGCCGCTGGTACAGCGGGCGCGCGCGCGGGAAAGCGAGAAAAATGAAGGAGGCGAATTTCCGTCGACTTTCCCTTCCACCTTCCGCTTTTATATATACGCCTCGTTGTCGTCCGTCGCATTGTCGGCATTTTTTCGGGGATGAATCACCGGACGACCGAGAGATCGTAATCGTCCTCCTCTCTCAACGTTTTCGGTTACGGCGGCTCTTCTTTTTTTTTTAGAACCTGGCTTCATGCGTTCGGTATGGACCATCAAAGGGAATCTAATGGATTTTTGGGGGGAGGGTGGGCAGCAGCAACGATGTAGTTTCCTCGGTTTAGGACGGCGTCTATATTTTTAGACCAGTCGCTGCTGTATAACGTTTTTATTGGCTCGCTCTCGTCCAAATGCTCCTGTTATTCATTTAGTGCAGTTTTGCTGCTGTTTTATTTACGGGGAAATGCAAAAGTAAGCTTCAAATATTTATAACCCACGCAGTTTGGCAACTTCCTGCGTGTCTAATACGTATACTTCAAATGTACATATATGGAATTTTTCGTATGAAGATTGATTAATCGTTTATAATAAATATTTCCATAGATCTAAATCAAATTGAAAAATGAAATATATTATTCAGAAATTTCGACACTCTATTTCTGAGAGATTCATCGAGATGATATCGAGTGTAACGGCCAGTGAAGCAACAACCATTATCAATGTATAGAGACACGTTTTTATAATGATACCTGGAAATTCGAGATAGGAGAGCAGAGAACGATCGAGTCGCGTACGAGATAACGAATCAAGTATATATACACGATGCCTTTCCGATCGAATACCCAGACAGGGACCTGTAAATCTTTGCTTTTTTTTATATATATGTCCAGTGATTTCGTATCTCTGGCTCATGCGCGCGTTCCATACATTCACATAGGCAGCTAACTAATGATGAAAATTCTTTTTGATGTCAACGTACACGTACGAGTTTTCACTGCGCGCTGCTACATATTAATAAAACACACTCAAGAAATTAGATTTGTGTAACATAAACGTTTGGAGCGTGTATCGCGCGTAATAACGAGGTCATAACATCCCCTTTGAGCCCGGCAACGCATGCACCGCCGCTGCGCTACTGCCACTGCAAGCTTACATTACTGTGCTTCTAGATTAGCGTAATGTGACATCGGGTTCGTAAACTATGTGTTATGGGTGCGCAGACATCAAAACGTCCTAGACGTGGGAGAGTCTCTGCATTAAACAACTTTTGCAATTAAGGGCATACAAGAGCCTGAGAATCTAGTGTTATTATAGCATTCAATTAGTATTCAATTAGTTTAGCTTCGTTGTGGATGCTGCACAAAAGGGAAAATCGTAGTGAAAGAACAAAAGATGTAATTATTTAAACTAAAATTTAATGGATGATAGGCCCGAAGCATTTCATCAATTTACAAAGAAAGAGTTGTGCATAGATAGGAACTCGAGAGCGTCTATCATCATATCTGCACCGGAGGGGTATTCATAAATATAAACCGCAACAGGCGAGAAAAAAATCTGTTTACTTAAAGCAATAAAACAAACGTAATGTATACCTTCAAGGAACACGAACAGTAAAATATCAATACAAATATACAAATCCGTCATATACGAGGGACGAGAGGCCGTCTGTAAAATTTTCGTCGGCACACAGACTGACGCGGCCGAGCACTTGAGGGTCGACGCGCGGCATCAATCACTCGAAAATATTCGCTGACACTCGCGTCCGCGCTCCTGCAACGTACTCTGTATATATACATGCACACGAAAATTAAAACGAAACTTCCAATGCCAGCGTCTTTTCTCAAGGTTCCTCTCGCCACTAATTGCGATATCCTGAGCTCCACCACTTATCGTTATAGTTCGTTACCGAGTGCCTCTTCTACAATTGTGACCATTGAAATTGATACTATATACATGTAGGTAATAATAGGTAGACCGCGCGGTCATTAACTTACCAATGACATTTCGACTATTCCAAAATTCCTGAACTCTTATTCAATTTCCTAGGGCCTACAACCTTGTTTATATGACCACCCATGACTTACTACTATATAATTTTATGAGCACTGGTAAGAGCCATTAACGACCGCTTTTGAATTCCTGTATCTTACCCGTGCATTCTTGAGAAGAAATAAATCCAAGACTGGATCCTTTTGAATATTGTATTTATACTGATTATTATGATTGATAATATTCACTTTAAGTTTTATCGTTCAAAATCTTTATCGTGTACCGTAGTAAATGTACCGATTCAAACGTCCAAAACGTAGTAAAACCACATCCAACCTACACAAAACAGCTAAACTACAATTCCATTTATAATGGGTGGTCCACGATAACGTGAAACTATTTACGTGCCTCAGTGTACCATATACGTACGAGCGCACAGATCGATTCGCATTTCGGTCAATCTACAGACAGTGGAAATACAGGCATGAGAGCAGGATGAAGGTATACCAGGTGGACAGAGACAGAGACACGTGTCGCCCACGAAAATCATCGACGCACGTCGTCGTCGAAGCAGAACGAGATTGCAAAAAGCCAGAGGAGAGAGAGAGAGAGAGAGAGAGAGTTCAGCATATACCTTATACACATATATTGCACTCGCAATTGCTGCTACACAGAGACGTGGAAGCGATGAAAACAACAAAAAAAAAAAGAAAGAAAGAAACAAAGACAAAACGAGCGAGGCGATAAGAGTACACGTACACGGGCGGGCTCACACGTACGGGCACCAGGAGAGTACGTGTATGGTAAAAAGATACGACGCGGGAGAAAAGGAACGAAGACGAAAGTGGAAGAGTACAGTAGGAGGAAAAAAAGCGCTTCCCATGGCTGCCCGCCGCCGAGAAGTTGCATCGATGCGTTCCCTCTTGTAAGGTAGTTCTCTTGATACAGCCTTCGTCAAAAGTTAGTTCACGTTGCACGCGTGAACCGTTTCGTGTCGCTTCGACGCGACTTTCTAAACGTTCTTTGTCCCAGGAGAATTTAGATTCAATATTCAAATATCAATTGAATATCAAGATTTTTTGGTATGGATTATGGTATTTTATTTAGGTTTATAAATATCACGATGAGCTGTATTCAAAATTTTGATCATCAAATGAAGTATATATACATTCGTTATAGACGCTCCAAATATCACAGGAATATAATTCAGAAACTGATTTTCCACAGAAGCAAGCGAAGTGTCGTCGAAAGGAGGAGAGAAACTCGTGGCATAGACTTGTGGCCGGGACTGTACTCACCGCAGTTTTATACCTGGTCAGGCCGGATCGTCTCGGCCCTTTCTCTCTCTCTCTCTCTCTCTCTCTTCTCCTCTCCCTCTCTTTTCATTCGCTGCAGGTACACTGCACTTTTAACTCCTCCTCCTTCTCTCGCTGTGTATCTTTTTCTCTTCTCTTCCTCCGAACTGCTCTCCTCGAGACTCGTTTGGTATAGAGAGAGAAAGAGAAGGAGAAAACGAATCCACGGAGCCGCAACAGCAGCAGCAGCAGCAGCCGACTTTACGCGCGCTTCGAGGACAAATGGACGTTATAAGAAGCAGGGGGAGCGCAAGGGAATGTACTTGAAGAAGAGAAGGACGACGACGACGGCACGGACGGCAAGGTGGAGGAGGCAGCAGCGGCGGCACTTGCACTAGTACTTATATATACACGTGAAAATTCAATTTCAAACTGCTGGACTTGCAGAGAGCGAGCGAGTTTCACGCGGAATGCATACGTGTGCGGTGGTGGCTATAGCCGCACCAGTAATTATTTCGGTGTTCCACATAGGATACACTCCGATTTAGGCGACGAATTTTAATCACTTTTCGTTGAGTTAATACAAGTTTTAGGCCAGGATTAACGAGATAATGCGAGGCAAGGTGTTGCGTACATTATATAAAACGGCGCTTCCGAATATTACGGCACATAAGCGGCGCGGACTATTAATATTTTCATAATATTTAATGAGACTATTCGGAGCGCGCCACGCCAGCCAATTTCTCCCCCTTCATCCGTTCGAATTACCGGACAATATATCGCAATTTAATCTTCTTTCCCTCTCTGCGCCGCCGCCGAACGCCGCCGCCGCTGCTGTGCAGCTACGCCGTTGCGCTTTTTACGACCGCACACATACACACACACGAGATGAGGAGCGCTCGTTAACCCCGCTCTCTTTCTTTCTCTTTCTCTCTCCCGCGGCGGCTCGTTAATTAGATAAAGGGTACTTATTATTCACGTCCGATCGCAAAAAAAAGAGATCCGAGCAGCTCGTGGCGCGTCCAATAAGCTAAATATAAAAAGGAGAAAGAGAGAGAAAAAGGAGTCCCTCCCAGGAAGAAATAGCGAGAGGTATGGAGAAAAAGAGGAGAGCTACTGTGTGTGTACGCCAAGCCGCGGTTTTTAAAAGACTCGTCGAAAAGGGAGGGAGTATAGAGAAAAGTAAAGCGTTGAGCAGAGAGAAGAGGAGAGGTAAAGGGAGAGAGAGAGAGAGAGAGAGAGAGAGAGAGAGAGAGAAGGAAGGAAAAAGAATCGTCATTCCGCGGCGGGTTTTGCTCAGCTCCTCTGTACACCAGGACTCAACGATCCTTGCGCGCGATAATGGAGATAAATTCGCTTATATTCCGCGGAGCTAATGTTTTTTGCGCTCTCACTCGCTCCTCGCGTCCAGAGTCAAAGGTATACCTCGGACTCGTTAAGATCTCTCTGTGTATATCTATGTATGTGTGTGTGTCTGTGCATAATGCAAGCGATTTTGCTCTCGCAAGCCGTATATAAGCACTCGACTCTTTCCTTGTCATTTTTCTTTCTTTCTCTCCCACATGCAGCTTCTTATATACGTATCCTTTCGTTTCAACGACGTCGGCGCGGACAGTCGCGCGATTCCCTTTTTGCTACATTGGAATCGCTCCAGTGTGTAAGCTCGATTTTTCCAAGAGTTCGATTGTGCATTGTTGCCTCGAGCGGAATCGTATGGACACACGGCTATAAAAAAAAGTCCTTGCGCGATTTATATTTAATCGTGTTTCGATTTTACTAGGTTTAACAAGTCAACGCCCTTCTATTTCAGTATCGCTATTTGTTAATGCAGAAATAATTTAGCTTGATGGCTCGCTGCTGATTAGTATTTCGTGTATTTTTCGTGTCCATTTATAGCTGGATGTTGTAGCACATCAAAATTTCACATGATCTCGATGACTAATTCAATTATCTTTTTATAAAACAAACTTTTCTTCACCTTTTTCTTTGTATACTGTCATGTAAAAGAATTAGTGACTGTACTTTCTTTGTAGATTGTAAAAATACATCAGGTTATGCATGTATTTTTTTAATTATACATCATAAAGTATACATGCTCGTTCTCTTGATTAATCAGCGGTTAATAGAGATGCACACAAATCAAAGTAATTATAAAACTGTTATCCAAGAAGAAAAATCAATTCGATTAAATCGGTAAAAAGAAGCATTATTCGACGAATGGCGTAGAATCATCCGAGAGAGATCGTCAATAGAAGTCCTTGCTTTTCACAACGCGTGACCGAACACAATGCATGCGCGCATCATCGGTGTTAAACGCGATGAGTATATATCACTACTTAGAAATCGTCAGTAATTAGCAATTAGTGGCAGCCCGCGGCGGGCGCAAAACCAATCTCCAATACTGCACCCGCGCGTGCATATATTTCTGTACGTATACACGTAAGCGTTCAGCAGAGAGCGATCGCGCGAAGTCCGAGAAAAACAATATGTCGGCAAGGCCAACACTCGCTTGCATACCAAACTGCCTAGCGCATATGATAGTTGCACACGGATTCCCGCTGTCTCACAGTGTGAATCACGCTCTTATAATCGTACATATACAAGTGTGGACAAAGCTTGAGGGGCATATAAGCGCGCGGTATTCGAATCGTCGAGCGAAGCGATTCGATAATCCGCGTAATAATGGGACGGATTGCGAGATATAGTCAATGGCGGCTGTATATATATGCGGCGGCCCGCTATTGTTTAGACGCGTGTTCCGGTTGTAGCTCGATATGTATCAGTGTATATCTATATATATTAGTCCTGTAGCGCACCTTTGGACGGCCCTCGCGAGATTTCTGCAGCACGCGAGAGAGAGAGAGAGAGAGAGAGAGAGAGAGAGAGAGGACGCGGAGACACGCTTTGCCTGTGCACATGAGGCTGTACAGGCTGCTTTGTGTCGATCGCGCTCTCTCATGGAATGTGTGCCCCGTGTATTTGCGGTTTCGACACTTTTTTTCGCGATCTCTGCAGCCTCGCGATCAGCTTTGTCTCTATAGCTGTCTGTCGCTGGTAAAGAAAGAAGAAAAAAAAGTGGCGAAGTAGGTCGCGTAGTTTATCGGCGCGATTCGGCACTTTCGGTCTCGATTTTTTTTTCTGCAGGCTGCCTTCTGCGAGTGTGTGGCCCCAGAGGTATACGAGCACAGCGGAAAGATTGTTCATTATCGATAAAGATTTTCGGACGTGGCAATTGAATTTCTCTCTCCTCGAGAAGACGATTCCAAAATATATATTTCCAGTCTCGGTGTCTATTGTATAGGGACTGGAAGCGATCGAGTACTCGAGCGTCTGTATACGATCGAGCGAGCATCTGATAAAGGCCTTAATCGAGGAGAATTACAAAACTCCATTGCGAGAGAGAGACTCGACTTAGTCGGGCGACGGTGGACGCGAATAACTGCGAGCAGCAGTTGGATAGAGAAAATGAAAGAACGAGAGAGATAGGGAGAGAGAGAGAGAGAGAGAGAGAGAGCGAAATGACATTGGAAGCGGTCGTTGGAGAGTTCGAGCTGCGCTGACATTTCAATTTGAACATTTACTTTCCAGTCCGTCATCGTTAACGAAACTGAAAGCGTGTCTCGAACCACCGCCGCTGCGCTGCCGAGCTTCCAAACGTTTAGCTTCATGAGCTGTGAGCTATATAGATCGATAAGAGCAACACAAAAGAAAAAGCGCTGCCCGTTGGCAGCGACGGCCGAGAAAGCCGCCGTATACATATATATACACACACGGATGAACGAGAGAGGGAGAGAGAGAGAGAGAAAGAGTTAGCGAACCCGAACTGCAATCGATATCGTCCGTTGTACAATTATACCGTAACGCCTGTGTGCCCCCCTTTTTTCTTCCTCAAATCTCTCTCTCACTCTCTCTCTCTCTCTCACTAGCTTCAAGCGGCGCGCGCAATTATATGTACGCGAAATCCATCGATTACACGGCTGCCTTCTAGTCTGTATTAACGTGACGCTGCTGATCCGTGCCCCGCGCTCTAGTCGGCTCCTCCGCTAAAAACTCCTCTATAGACACATATGACGGAGCGGTTGGAAAGGAGGGCTTAATTGATTGGAGAGAGAGAAAGAGAGAGAGAGAGAGAGAGAGAGGGAGGGGGTGAAGAGAGACGCAGCAATAGCAGCAAGTGACGGGCCTTTAATTAACCGCAGAGCCCCACAGCGGCGTCGTCATCGCATTCTTTGCGGCCGCGCACAGGCAAAATTGACACGTAAAGACGAGAGCGCGCCTGTGTTGTCGACGCGCAAAAATCTATTTGCACGAATGCCGATAGATTTTTGTCGATTCGTCCACAATCTCGATGCGAGATCTGCCTTTCTCTCTCAACTTTGTTGTATGTACCTCCACCTCTCCTGTCCTGCCTGTCGCGCGCGACTTTGCACGAGGCCAATATGTCTGTGTATTTGTGTGAGAGAGAGAGATGAAAAAAAAGGAGTATTACTACACAATTACGGTATATAAAGAGCGTGTTTAAACACGTATCTTATTCTATTTTAATTTTAAAGTTTCCGATCTATTTTAAAGTAGACGATCGAGTGCTTGTCAAGATATATACAAACAAGTATAATATAAGTTGAAGCAAAAAACATAGTGTCTGACGTTCCGCCAATGCAAATTGTTGAGCTTTTTGCGTTGTAAATTTATATTTTCAGTCGACTTAAAAAAAAAGGGTAGAGGAATTTTCCCTGTTATAAGCAACTGCAGCTCACATTATTTAACTTTATATTATATACCTATATAATATAGAAAAGAGCACACACACGCTCTTCGAATAAATACATAAAATATACAAGTGCTCCGCGAGCGTTTAATAACGTTATAATTACACGCGGGACTCGTTAGAAAAACTGTTTAGGGCATAAAAATACGCTCACGCATGCATCGATGAGAAAAGCATATCTACACAGGTTGATGCAGTCGCGCTGCAACGCATTAAAAGCAACGAAATAATGGCATCGCTCGCTCGCCGCCGCTAATTATCAGTTTTACCATGCGCAGAGAGACATTCCAGAACGCTATTTGATGCTCTTCTTCTGCAACCACGGGGCTCAAAGAGAGAGAGAGAGAGAGAGAGAGAGAGAGAGGCAGGCTATTGCACGCATATACGCGCAAAACCGTCAAGAATTTACGCACACCCTTATTAAATGCGCCGTGCATAGGACGCCGCGAGTATGTCGCCTAGCCGCATCTTAAAACATCATCTGCACGATACCTACATCTCCAAAGAATCCGCTGGGGCATGCAAATGCGGAAACCCGCGCACGCGCGTACGGAGGAGAGAGCAAGTGCAGTTCCTCACGGCTGCAGAGGAGCGGGCGCGCGCGCGAAGCCGCTATCCGCGGGCGTATCAGCGCATATAATGACAGCAATAAGCGACGTGACCGTTCGTCACTTCCGTCGCGCAGCAGCAGCGGCAACGGCGGCGGCGGCAAAAGGCTTTTAATGCCCGGGCTCTCTTTCCCTCTACTTCTCTCTCTCTCAACCTGCGCCTCAGCTCCTCTGCGTGCAGTGTGTACGGACACTTTCCAAGCGCGAGAATGAAGAAGACGCGATGGAGAGGAGAGAAAGATAGAGAGAGAGAGACGAGCGACGTGTTTTCTCTCGGGAGTCCGAGTCATTGAACCCTCGCGCCGCGAGTGAGGCGCGCAACGGCCGTCCTCTCTCTCTCTCTCTCTCTCTCTACCTAGCTAAGCTGGGTGAGAGAGCCGTCGAAGGAGAGGGGAAAAAAAGAGTAAAGAGAGGTATATATCGTTTGTTGATTCTGTGGGAGAGCATATAAGCGCGCTCGCGCGTGTGTGTGTACGTGTACGTGTGTTTGGATTAGAGCGACGCCCTGAGAGCTGAACGCCTCCTCGCGATGGGCTTCTTTTTCCTTTCTCGACGTTTTTTTGGGTCGCCTTTCGTGTTTGCCTTTTTGCCTTGATCGGCAATGACTTGGGCCTACTACGCTTCGACTTCCTGCTGCTGGTTACTTTAATTTGCGAGGCTGAGCGACGTTAATGCGGCCTCTGCGACCGACGACTTCTGATATGCCGAGCGCTTATACACATTTTTTTACCCCCTTGCTCTTTTTCTTTTCTTTTTTCTTTTTTACGTAATAAGCTGATTTTTCCAGTTTTGTAATGGTCGCTTAGCAGTTTTTGTTTTTTTCTCACCTAGCGGTAAATCCTGGATAGATGAAATCCTATTTAATATGTATTATAATAAACAAATCCACCAGGGTAATTTAATATTTTTTACGCTTTTCGCTGTGCCGCGAATTAAGTGCTAATTTAAACGTTATAGAGTCTTCCTATAATTTTAAATCTAAAAGCTTTGAAGGTCTTCCGCGATAAAAGCTTTGAGAATTTTTCATAAATTTGCCTAGATTATGTAAATATTATAAACTTTTTCTTTCAGGGAACAAAAATCTTCATTTTTTCCTCGAGAGTCCCGTAAGTCAACATTAAATCTAATGCATTTGCATTACTTATTTACCATATTGCTCGAGAGGGTAAAGTATAAAGAGCGCCAAAATGAAGCTGTAGTAAATATAAGTATATGAATCCCAAATAAGGCAATTGCTTAAGTACATTATAAATAATGATTTTGTGCAATAATTATGCAGCTTGACGTTATTGATCGGCACTATTTATGAGATAATATTTTATCGAATTCAATCTGAATATGAATCCATTATATGGAATATTAAATTTTGAAATATTATAATGAGATCACTCAAGTCTCTCCGATTCTGTATATTAAATTGATAAAATTTGCTTTCTATGATCTGAATGTTGTACATCAGACACTTTTAAGTAATCGCTCTCTATTATTTTTATTCCTTGGAATATGAATTAATTTTAATTGCAAATATAAGTTATTCCTGAGATTTTATTTTTAAAACGCAAGTGCCTATTAGTCTTGATACCGCCATCACATGGTATGAAGTCCATCCAAATAGGACACTTTCCACCAACTGCATTCCTACTCCTACGGAATTCAAAATCAACGAAAGCTCCCTTCTATCCCAAGAATGAAAAAAGGGTTTAAGCAGAACAAAACAAAAACAAAAAAATCCCAGCGGAAATGAGGAGCTGTCGAGTGGTACAGCAGCAAGATTGTCTTGTGGAGTGCTTCCGCATATACTTTGCCGTAATATACCGACAATCGCTCAATCGTGACTTTAGGCGGGGCACAAGCAGCAGCAGCAGCAGCAGCAGCGGCGAGTGTAGAGCAGCAACACAGCAGCAGCAGCAGCAGCAACAGTGAACTTAATGAAAACGAATAGACAGGCCGTAGCTGCTGCTGCTGCCAGCTTCCGCGATTATCGACCTCCTCTCGCTCGCTCACGCGCGAATTATCGTAAGAGCTAATCGCGAAAGGGAATCGAGGGGATATACAGCGCGAGAGAGCAACTGGTATATAATATATAAATGCTCGTGTCGAGGCACGAGTAGCCGATCATCGAGATCACCTACTTACTGTGTCATTATAAAACGAGATTTGTCCAGAAAGCCAATCGCGCGCGACGGCCGCGGCGGATCGATCGCATCTCGGATTGGAATTATGTAATGCATTTGTAGATGCCTGATACTCGCGCTGGCAATATGTGTGACCGCGCGGCTCGCCTCCTTTTTTTCCCTCTTGCTTTCGTCATTTTAAACGAGCTTAACAATTGGAAAGTACAGCACGAGTGATATTTGTGTGGATCGCGTGGCGAGTGGCGGTGGGGACGCCGGGATCATTATCTCTCGAAAAATTTATAGACCAAAAATATAAAATTCTTACGTAACATATACGATTCCCGCATTTATATATTTCATCGGTTTCGTAAAGACTTGATGATTTAATGCATCATTAAGGGTAAAACGAAGCGATTCGATAATGCGCGCCCACAAATTATTCAAACGGCGAAATGAGTGTGAGCTCTGAGAGAGTTCATCATCATCTCCCCAGCCATTACCTTTACAAGAGCTGACTTTAATAAAAAAATCACCGTCACTTTCTTCTTTGCCATTAACTTGAGAGATGTAGCGCATACGAATCCGTCACGAGTATACATATACACACGTGACCTCGATTAACTCAATTCACGACTAATGATTAATTAACTACGAACAGGCGAAAAAAAAAGACTAATCGCGCCTCTTCCACAACTAATTACCGCTCTTTAATTCGCCGAAAAAAGAAAAGAAAAAGAAACAAGTACGCGAAAGAAAGAGAAAACAAGAGTCAAAACTTCTATCTACTTAGCATGAATCAACATCCATTAATCATGCGCGCGTTATATGACGCGGACATCGAGAGAGAGAGAGAGAGAAAAGAAATTTTTTCGATTACCGAAATCTGAAAGTAAGATGCGCGAACGCGCGTTACATTATTAACCGAGCAGAAGAGCTTTCATCGATCGTCCGAGGAGACAGCCGCGCAGAACAAAAAATGTCCGCACCTATGTAAATCCGATGAAGCAGCGTCGTCGAATAACAGAAAGCCGTTTAATGCAAGTTATAAAAGAGAGAAAGCATCCCTCTCTCTCTCGGTGATTTCCATTTTCATGCAGATGAGGAGAGAAGCCCCAGGTGAGCAGGGGGGAAGGGGGAAGAGAGCAGAAAAAAGCATCCAAAGACAAAGAGTAAACGCAGAGTCCACTCGAGAATTGGCGAGATTAACATTGCACGAGAGAGAGAGAGAGAGAGAGAGAGAGAGAGAGAGAGAATGAACGAGGAAATGCGATAGCCTTGCGCGTACGTTCGAAAAGTTCCAACGTCGAGTTCTGCCGTACACAAACGTATAAACTGGACCACGTGGAAACTCTGAAGTTGTACATATACATTTTCCTCTCCTCGTACACCTATATACACAATAGAGCCACACCATCTTTTTTCTCTTGCCGTCATAAAAATATATGCACAGTGAATCCGTCGCGCAGTATGAAGAGGCAGAGCGAGAAAGAACGAGAGTTTGCGCGCGGGGAGAGAGCTTATTTTCGAGTTCGCCTCCTCCCGCCGCCGCCGCATGCCTTAACGACTTTACAATGCAAATTGTTCAAATTGCCCAACAATCACGTAACTACTGCCTCGCGCTCTGCACTCGAACCCGGTGCCAAGAGTTGCATTAAATAAAATTTACCGAGTTAATCCCCTCTCTCCTTCCTCCGTTTTGTGGGCTTCTTCCCTCCTCTTTTCCAGCCCAGCGTCTCTCTTTTCTACACTTATGGGAGGCTTTAGCGGGAAAAAATATGCGAGTAGCTAACGGATCTGAAGTACCCAACAATGAAAGCAACGGCTATAAGGGAGCGTCCACTCTGCTTTCTCTCTCTCTCTCTCTCTCTCTCTCTCTCTCTCTTCCTTCTTCTTCGTCTTTTTTGTTTTTCTCCTGCTTCTGGTATGCATAATGTTCCGAGACTTTTAATGGCTGCGGCGCGACTCTTCTTACGTTTTCTCTCTTTTGCGCCTCCCATTGGAGAACTGAGTATGCAAAGTATTTTGATAAATATTCAAAGTCCCCATGAAATAATGACCAGAGATTTTTATGTATGTGTGTGATTATTCTTCGTGAATTCGTAAATAAAAGAAAGACATCTCATTCGAAAAATTAACGTATAAGGACAAAATAATATGATAGAAATTGCAAAGTTTAGCGGAAAATCAAGTATATAATGCACAGTTAAGCACTTTATAATTCTTCAAAAAAGTACTGTAAATTTCTTTTCAAGTCCCACTATCTATACTCCCCTTTTAAAGTTGCCTCCAAAAAAAAGGGCTTTAATGCCTTACTAATTGCCAAAGCGCGGCAACTCCGGCCAACTTAACCGTTAACGAAGAGAAAAAATAAAGAAAGAACATCCCTGTGACCGTGTAAAAGTTAATACAAACAATTCGACGCGACGTTTTCATCGCATTATTCGGACATTATCTCGCGCGAGAAAAAGAGCGCCCACGAATAATTACCAGCTGCTGCCGTTGCCATCGTAGCCGTCGCGTTCTCGTCCTCGTGATTATTCTAAGCGGCAAAAGAATGACGCGCAATCTTCTTAATTAAGGAAATATGAGACGCAGCGAAGCGAAAGCAAACTTTTAAATTCACAGCTAAAAGGTGGCGAGAAAAGTGGAGAAAATTACTCCTGTGGCCCAACAAGAAAGAGGGGCAAAATGTACATCTCCGAGAGCCTTGAACGCCGCTCGGGACGAGAGAAAATTATATCGTTAGAATGGAATAAATACGAAAAAAGGACAGAGTTGAAAATTTTCGAGTGCGATTGTTAACCGTTTCGAAGTAGTTGCGATATCGCGCACACTCGGCGACTTCCGTCCATCTCGGTCCCTCCGCGATGCGGCACCACCGAAGAGAGAAAACGATCGCTTCGCTTATAATTGGCAGCTAGGATCGCGCGTTTTGCGCAATTCTCTCGCGCTGTTGCAGTAGCGATTTAAAAAAACTCCCACGGCTTCGACGGTGACAGCCACGGAGGCACGACTATATACCAAGCCGCGCGACACGTCGGAAGAGAGTGGAAACCACTCGTTTTTCCTCCTGTGCACATCGGTAATACACCTTTGCGAAACCCTCGCGCGACGAGACTGCCTCCTACATTTTAGCATAATTAATTCGCTCCTCGTTTTTTCGTCGTTCTCGAACGCACAAAAAAAGAGCAATTCTCCGCGCACAAGAGATGCCTCGTGCGGTGCTTGCCCACAAGGAGATGACGCGATAAAAGTACATGTTAAGAGCTACATCATTAATCCCGCGAGCATACGCGCGCGCATAAAAAACCAGCTCATTTGCTCGTTGGATTTTACAAATGATTAATAGCACGCGCGCGCATTTAACGATCGCCACGGCACCGCAGTGAAATCACGATAAATCAGAATTATCGTTATTGCAGTGTGCGATGGTGCGGTGTGCGAGTGTGTGTCCCGCGCGACACACCGAACGCGCAATAGAAACGCGTTCTCTCTCTCTCCACCCGAAGATATTGTGGCGTACGTAGAGGCAGCGCGCGGGGGATGGGTGAAAACGTTTTGCGAAGGAAATTCTGGGAGATCGGCAAGGCGGAAAGGAATTCCAGCTTGCCGCGCGCGCTCGCGAAAACCCCGGAGAATCGATAAAGCATCCTTTTTCCCTCGGCCGATCGCCTATAAACCGTGGCCGCAATAATAGCCGAGCGCCGCCGAGAGGAGAATGCACCGGGCCGCTTTTTGTACAAAGGAAGGATTTTTAATCTCTCATCCAGGCTCTGTGCAGTGTGTTTTATCTATATATATAAATCTCGCTGTGGTATATATCCTTGTTCTAAAAGATAAAGCCCGAGTATTAATACAAATGAGCTCGGCCACGAACGATTCGTCCTCGTCACAGTTTCATCCTTCTTATATATACCTTTTAATTTCCCATCGGTATCCAAGCTATCTGCCTCCACGAGAGCCCCAGTTGGCAAACTTTATCCACTTTGGTGGCGAAAATTGAAAAGAGAAAAAGAGAGAGAGAGAGAGCGCGGGAGTCCGATTTCCTAAAATCTTACTGCAACTTCCTCGCTCTCGCAGCAGCAAAGTTGAACATTTTTAAAACGCGCGTGTACAATGTTACTCCGCAGCGACTTTCTTTTTCCCACAAGAAAATATCCAAGCCAGTGAGAATAATTGCAATACGCGGCGTCCGCCTCTCGGTGCGTCTTTACTGCCCATAAATAAGCAGCCCTTGACGTGTAAAAAAACGACCGCGACATCTACGTAGAAACAGGGAAAGGATATACACACATGCGTGTAAATTGTCTCGCGAACAACCTACTTTCACTCGCAATACCTAATCTCATCTCAAAAAGTCTCATCACTATGCGTCTGCGGGTATCGTCGCTAAAACAAACAACGCGTCGAACGAGTCACTGATGCACGAAAAAGACCGCCGACGTCGCATTCATTTGTAATTCCGAATGATAAAAAAGCACACGCTGTCCGCGACGCGCTGGAAAATCCGCGGGAAAGCGTTCTCGTGGCCCAGGCGGCCTTTCGTATGTCTTTTGTTTATATGCGAGCTGAGACTCGCGGGAGAGGGAGGAGAGGAGCTCGTTAATGGGCTTCGCTCGGTGCCGCGTCGTGACTTCGTTAACGAGTCGTATATACGCGCGGGCGGCAAGCTAAAGTGCCTGCTACTGCTGCAGAGAGTGGATGGGTAAACGTTGTTAGCGAGGTTGGACCGGGCTGCCGCCGCCGTCGCTGCTGCTGCTGCTCTACGTAGGGCCAATTGCGCGTGCGGAATTATGCCGGTTTAGGAGCTCTCTGCTTCTACCACCCCACATCTTATACTCGCACGGATAGCCGCACCAACCCTCCACACACGTGCTTACGATCCTATCTCTCGCCGACTGAGATTTATTCTTTCCATCTTCTAAGTGGATTTGAGGCCGGTATGTTTTTAACATTCCATATAATTGAATTTTGTTATATTATATTAAAAGGGTAAGCGCTGCGTGAATGTGAAAGTTATATCCTTTTCATTTTATACTTTAATTGCTTGCTGGTGATATTATCATTATCTAAAAGCAAGATTATTTTTTTTTTTCGTACTTTTACACTACTTTCTACAGCACTAAAATAACAGCAGTTATAAGATTAAAAAATCATTCAACGGACGAGATAGAAATTAGTCGTTCAATTTTATGCCGAGGAGAAACGTAATTAAAAATTTTCCAACAAAAGAGGGCAATAAAATAATTATGGTTTCATGTTACTGAGCGACAGTGAAAACTTGAAACTTATTTCTAATGGATTCTCATTTTTACGAGACCTGTAGCTAGTACAATATCGCTTCTCAAAGTTTTCCTACCCCACAGGAACAAACATTGTTGTGTGCATTAAGGATCGCAGAATTTTATTGTGTCGAAACTTGAATAAAATTTCAATTTAAAAGACATTCTCTCGAGCTTTACGGTGTTGTGAAACTTTGTGTTTTCTTAGGTGTGGCAAAGTTACGACAAGGAAAGTTACACGCTCCGCGCCCCCAAGTAAACTAGTAAAGAGGCAACTTGGCCAGCTTACGCCTGAATTATCGGTTTTAAGGACCAGCCGCACTTATGATACATCCTACGATATAATAAACCACTATTATTCAAATAACACAAGAGATAAATAACTTCTATCGCATTTTTCTTACTGTCACATCGCGTGGACGCAGCGGCAGAGCAAAACCGTCGGATTTCAATAAATCTCGATTCTTCGCCAATCATATAGCCAAGTAACAATGACAATCGGATAGATAAAGGCCAGAAAAACACTGCACTCTCAGTCGTGAAAAACGGAAATGAAAAAAGAAAATGGCAAAAAAAATAATAAAAATCCAGCGTAATCGTACTTTTAATCCAGCGAGCTGCACACGGACGCATACGCACACACACTCTTGTAATGCTTTGCCCGCGTGCACTCTGAAGATCGACAAAAAGCTCTCTCTCTCGCATAGTCAAAGCGCGCACGGCCGAGCTTTTTTATTGAAATTTTCAGAGGGCACACGGCGAACTGGGTGACAAAAAAAGCGGCCACGACCTTTCGGCGCGACGGAGTGACGAAAAAAAAGCGTGGTTCGCGAAAAGAAAGGGGTGGCGGAGAGAGTGGGCGGGAAGGGGTAGGGCATAGAGAAAAAAAAGCGCGTCGACGAAGCAAAGAGGAGCCGGCGCGCAAAGTAACGTATAACAGCGGTAATTACTTTTGCAAATGCGCTCTGTTTTGACTGCATTAACTGGCGTTCCCTCTATCTCTCTGTGTCTCCCGCGCTCGATTATTAATGAACGAATTAATCAGCGAGCAAGACGAGGCGCGCGCGTGCCTCTGCACAGTAATGCGCCCGTCCACACTGCACACACACGTACACACACTGCACATGTGCATGTGTGTGCAAGCTATTTATTCTCTGCTCCACGCTTCTGGCATCGTTCGATTGGATATACATGTATATATGTATATTCGTCAAGCTCACTCTTTTCTATCTCCTCGCTCTCGCTCAGTTGGAAGCTCATTTAATTACGAATTTCATCTATGGTTGCACTGATTAACGCAATTAAAAGTTTTCTCGCTGTTGAATTTATAAATGGATGAAAAAGGTGCGCTATGCCGATGTGTATAAATACTGTAGACTGATGATCGACTCAAGAGAGATTTTCCCACATTCCCGCGATAATCTATATAACGATAAGTTTTTCGGAGTCTGCCTATCATTAATTACGCTACGTTATCAGGCTGCATGGTATAAAATAATAATGAGTAATATTTTCTTTTCTAAAGAGTTTATGATGCTTGCATGCCCGCGAACGACGAGATGTGATGAGTTACGATCGATTTCCCCTTGCATAAGCTAACCGTGCAGAAAGACGAGTAATATATTCAACTGTTTATTTCCATTCCGATGGCGATGCGAAATGAGGAATCAAACAGTCCACTTTAACCGGAACAATTTCGAAAACACTCTCTCGAAAAAACAGTTGAGTTCTAAAAAGCCTCGACCAGGTCATGCATAATAATCATGAAATTCACGAGCGAATTAGTTTACATCAGGTGCACAGGACCGTCCATCCGCACACCAACTGCCAGAGCACCGACTGCACATGAATTTCACTCATATTCTATTTTCTAAATTAAAAGAAATCTCCGAAATAAACGTGCAGCATAGCGAAATGAAAAAAAAGAATGAGGAGATGCGAAGTAAAAGCCCTCCTTTTCGTATAGTGTCGTATGCAGAAGCTCGTTGTTCTGCATTCTGCGCAGGTAAAAAAAAAGGCCGGTTAAACATTTCCAGCTCTATACGTGTGTGCAAAATATATACAGAGAGAGAGAGAGAGAGAGAGAG
>UELV01081427.1:0-12882 GCA_900490015.1 Megastigmus stigmatizans
ATGAAAAGAAAAATGTCCTTCACAGGTGGTAACAGAACTGGAGTGCGCAAGGCTGCTCGTTTACAATGCGGCCAGGCTAGTCGACGCGAAAAAAGACGTCATGAAGGAGGCGGCTATGGCCAAATATTATGCATCCGAAATCGCCCAGAAAGTCACGTCCAAGTGCATAGACTTTATGGGGGGCGTCGGCTTCACCACCGACTTCCCACAAGAGAAGTTCTTCAGGGACAGCAAGATCGGCACCATTTACGAGGGCACCAGCAATATGCAGCTTTCGACCATCGCAAAGTCCATCAGGAAGGAATATTCTTAACGGGAATGATATACCAACAGCTTTTGTTTGCTTTCACTGCTTAACTCTTTTGATCGTGATTTTTCTATTGACATTGGGGATGCGATTGTTGGTAAAATATAAATAACGGATGGAATGTCTGAGATTAGCTTAGGACTTTCATTGTTTATAGTTTAAATCAACTTTTTCCTGATACGTTTTCTATTGGTATCAACATAGACATTTTATGAAAATATTTTTTCGTAACTTGAAAATTCGCGAGAAAATCGTGAAAATTTCTAACAGTAAAGATCATAGAAGATTAAAACCAACTCAGGCTCTATATTATATACTTAATTAAACTTAAAACCAACGAATAAAAAGCTATTTCATACTGTAATAATAGGTAATTAATTTATCAAAATAAAAAGGTCATATTGACCAAATCTTATTATTTTCACCAAACTCATGTGCTGATGTCACCTCTATGTAGACAAACGATTTATTAGAACGATTTTTCAATCAAAAAGAAGCTTGGACATTAGTTCGTATAATATAAAATAATAATTAAAAAAATTATTTTTACCTAAGGATTTGAATTATTTGTTGTAAACATATATTCATCACGAAATTTAGTTCATTGAATATTTACTTTAATTAACATTTATTTTAACATCAACATTTTTTTGTTTCTACTATAAGAATACAGCTCTGCATCTAAGATTGACTGAATTTTTTAATATTAAATTTTTCTTAAATTTCATTAGAAATCAATACAACGCACAGAACAAATATCAAAACGAGCAGTCGAAAAAAGGTTTTGCTAGTTATTTAAAAATCTTTATCTGAAAAATCTGATGCACTGGCATTATTAGACCTTATCAATTTTTTACATGCGTAAATATCTGCAGTCTATATCTGCATATTTTAAATCTTTAAATTTCCGAAACTTAGCTATCCAATGCTGGATAAGTCCTACTAAAATTTGTAGACGTGGAAATAAATAAACTATCTAGATTTAAATATAATGTATTTACCCAGTAAAACTAAATGTAGAAATGAAGCCTATGATAATTGAGGCAAGACGTAAATCTATTACATCGATTTTTCCCAACACTGAGTCTCACTTTTATGTTTGAATTATGTATTTAAAAAATAAGCAATTAATACATTATATTATACAGAAATAACAGTAGTTCGATAATAAATACTTATTAAGAATCTGACCAATGTTTAAAATGAATTTAGCTACAAATGAGTAAACATTCGTCACATAATTTAATTGTGGTCCTTCGAGATTATATGTTTGAACACTATCATCACTATGTATTAGTTATTCATTATTAGTAAAAGCAATATATATATATATATATATACAAAAATACTGGATACTTTTTAGTCAAACTCACTTTTTAGTCAACTTTAGGGAATAATCAACTTGGCCTTTTTTCATATATTTCCCTTTAAGTAAAGGAGTTAATTTTTTTAAATTAAATGTCATTTCCTACTCTAAACGATACACGATTTTGTACGATGCTCGTACAATTTTATTCAAAGCATTTATGGTAAAAGTCCTTTATGTATACGGTATATCTACCTATTTTACATCATATAAACATTAAAATATATTATTATCAATGTTATTTTTTTTTAAATGTTTCCATTTAAATGCATTGTTTGCAAAATTTATTATTCATTGTACAGTTATCTTAAATTGATTTCGGGTGTATCGGTAAAGTTGAACTCATTGGATAAATTACCGAACGTAGATATGAGTTTTATAACAACTTACCATAGAATAATCAATTTTTTATTTAAAGGGACTTTACTATTGCTTTAAATTGAAAAAATAAATGTGAAAGATGTGTTAAAATAACTATTATGATAATGGATCATGAGGACCAGTTTTTTATTGTATATTTTGTTTTATGTTATTAACAATATTATGGCCACGCTTAACCTATACAATTATTTCAACTCATAATTGGATATTATTTTTTAGTTGAGGTTAATTTAATATATAATCTTTGTATTCCCTAAGTATCAAATTCTTGTTATTTATGATAATTCCTTAGATATTTACTTTAATTTAGTGTCTTGCGTATATGTACAATTTAAAATCGGCTTGTGCAATCAATCAGCTTATCTTTATTTTTTTTAGTCATCATTAAATTGCAGCAGTATTAATGACATTTATTTATTATGTACTTACCTTAAAACATTGAAATTTAAATAAATAATATAAAATTCATGAAATATAAACGAAGTTCACTCTACAATTTAGTTCATACTGCGCTACGATATAGATAATCTTAAGGTATTAAAGTATATATTTAAATTGTAGTAGGTATCTTTAGAGTCCGCACCGACAGCCCTGTTTAACCTTTTGCATAAGGTTAAGTAACCAATACCAAGACAGATTTTGATTACAATTATAAATAAATCACTTACGTTTTGATAACTAATAAGCGACATTTTTAGAAAATTTTAACTCTCGATATTAAATTTTTGTCTATTTTACTATAATTTCTGTAGAATGAAATTCATTTTCACGCTTATTAAAGTTAAAAAAGTAATTAAGTTTGAAAAATTTGTGCTAGACTCCTACACCTGGACAGCCTATACTGAACTGGGTACAATAGTGTGGCAGCGCTTCATTCCTAAACCTGGAAGCATAAATTAAATGTGTCCCGCTATAGAGTATTGATTATTAAGTGGAATATAAACCTGGATAATAATTTGATTATCATACATAATATCAAAATTTTTTATTTTTTCTTCTTGTAAATTGAAGACTCAAATTGATACAAAATCGACTTAGTCATATATATAGTTAATAGTAGTACTTATAAGCAATGCTAATGAAGTGATTTGCTTTTCATATTCATACGTAATAGTAGGGTTTTACAGTTGTCCAGGTAATGGTCCCAATTTTCAGTCTGTTCGGTTATCGGGTACTTTAACTTTTATTCCTTTTTAAATCGGATACCAATCATTAGAAGCCATTGTACTTCAAATGTTGGAAATAATGTCAAATACCTAAATTAAAGCACCTGTTATTTCGAACTTTAGCAGTATACGTTTTAAAAAGAAATTGTCATGAGTCTTACTAGTTTCTCTATCAAGCTTATCTTTTAATCATTAATTTAATTTTTTAGTTGACTATATATATATATATATATATATACGATTTTTTTAGCCGAGATATCGCAGTTTGAAGAAGAAGTTCATGTTGTGATGTTTTCATGCTTTGCACCAACATGAAAATTTACAGGTTCATAGTTTAAGATTATCATAGCTTCAAATTTCGATATCTTGGTTTTAAACATCGCACTGAGTCGAATGAAAAATGAAATTAGAACAAGCTTTTTAATTAAATTATTTTAATTTAGTTAATTTAATTATACTTCACAATTCGGAATTACTGAATTTTATATTACTTCCAACACTTGAATTGATATATCTCGGTTTTAAATGAATGAAATAAAAAAACTCCAACAAGGCTTTAAAGAACACAATAATAAAGTAATTAATATATTGAGTTTTTAAAAAAAAAATCACTTTATTTCTAAAATTAAGCGCTAACTTTTTTAAATCGACATCTAAACCGATTCTGGTGACGGCGTTGGAAAGATGATTATACTTTAAACTATCGGAAACACTGTATTTGGGATATTTTGTAGGATTTTTAGTTATAGCGTTGAAAGATAAGAAGAGAGAATGGACATTATTGGGCGTTAGTGGGTTAATACATGTTCAGTATACACTTACTATGTTATAATCTTGAAATTTGAAATAAACTTTGAAATTAAATATCTCTATTTTTAATATCGCAACATATAAGTAGTTGACTCCCCAAATATCAATAAAACGTGTCAAAATTAGTTCGTATGCGTATTAAAAAAAAGTTAGAGAAAATTGATTGGCCGGAGAACGGCCTTAAATTCAATTTTAATATTATTAGTGTAAATTTTAATGTATCAAATGATAGTTCTAATCTTGATGTATTGGGATAACATCGAAAGAAATATTTGATTTATAATCATTACTTTTATTACCTACACAGAGAAAAATTCGATTGTTTCAGTTTTTTCCTTCTAATTTTATCATCTTTACATGTTGTGTAGAACCAGAAATGGCTTACCGTTGTATTTAAATATAATTTTTTTTATATTTATACTTAAACAAATACTAAAAAAAAACAATTTTTTAGAAAAAAAATAAGACGACGAGAGGAGTCACATATTTAAAATTTGGTTTAATTGTATAATTTTTATGGAAATAATAAGAAGTATTTAATAATAAGAATTCATCATCTTTAATTTTGAAAATCTATCCTCGGATTAGTATTGAGCGACCCCGAAATCCCCTTATTTGCATGAGAAACTAGTTATTGGATAAATGTGTATTGCAAAGAGTAAAAGTTTTTACTAAAATTTTATCAAAAATTTTTTCTTATCATTTTATCCAACGATTCTATGAAAATTACATAAATCATCAAACACAAACCATTTCACTTTTCGTTCAATGAAGCAAAATTTCTTTGACAACGTTAAAAATAAAATACATTCCAACTATGACAAGTTGAGTAAAATTTTCGTCCCTGGCACTGCTCTTCCTTTCAACCATTTCGCGTGAAAAGACACACGTACGAACACATATATAGATTCGCTAGGCGCTCGGAGATTCAATCAGCTCAGCCTCCCAGTAGCCACATTAGCCGTTGCCTTAATAAACCTTTACAACGCGAGTCCGCGGATGCGCGATAATCGTGATCCTACGAAAGAATAAGTCGGCCGCCCTCGAGTTGCATGTGCGCCTCTGCGCGCATTGCATCTCCCCCCCTCTCTCTCTCTCTCCCTTTTTATATCGGTGCTCCAGATGATCAGATTATCCGGTCTTACAGGGGCTTCGCCGTTGAAAAAGTTTTGTCGCAGCGGCAGCAACCGTCAACTTTTGCTCTCCGCGGAGAAGAGCTCGGAGAGAAATTTTTTCGACTGAACCCTGCCTATAGGAGGCCTAAGGCTATATGACGTCCAATGCGCTACGCGGACTTTTACCCGCCTCAACTTCCAGATGATGCAAAAGTTTATTTTCGCTTATTTAATGAAGAGGCGGTAAACTGTAGTCTTGTACAGCTATAGGGGATCTCTGCTGCGTGTATGTGTGTACGGGGGAACGAGGTTTAGGTAGATTTATTTTTCGAATTCTGCAAATAATTCTTTCAGTTGCAATAGATTAAAAAAACTGAATGCAAATCTACAAAATGTAGATATTTAAATCTCGTTGCGCATATGCAATTGTATATTTTCTAGTTTTTGCCATTTAAATACTTTTAATGATTCACACCAAAGACAAAGGACCGTTAGCAGTTTAGTATGTCCATCGGTTACGCAGTACAAAGTGTTAATCGATTGTTCCTCTACCAAGACTATTCAACGAGGTCTCATGTTTGTTTCCGCAGGTAAGGCGAGAGTAAATGAGACGGCATATACAAAAGTGTGCGTCTGGATTGGTTTCAAAGTAATTGGTAAGTTTTAGCACGGATCTTGCTCGGCTGCGACTCGCTTTCATACGCCAGCAAAGATTAGCGGCACTCTTGGTTCCAGCTGAAGAGAACGGCTTCAAATCCCGCCATACACCGCGAAATTACATCGTGACTCTCTCTCTTTTTCCCCTTTTATTCGCGACATTTTTTTTTCGCTCCCTTTTAAGCCGACGATCTTTTTAAATAAGAATTTATCCGAGTCACTCATTCTTAACGAAGGTTGTACGTCTAATCTTCGTGTGCAGTGCTACAGCTTTTATTACCGGTATGACCTGAACTATTGGTGTTCGATGTGGGAAGATGCATGATTTTAGGTTACAAACGTATTTTACGGGAATTTCATTGCCCATGTATAGGCCCATATATATTTCTCTTTGCTATTGTTTGTTTTTCCGCGCGAACGAAAATGTGGTTCGATAGAAGAAATTTAACGGACAAAGAACGTTATATACTGATCAAAAGAAGAGCTCGTTTTGCTGGGAGTTTTATATACGCGCGGGGGTTATTAATAGCTGTTTTTTGTTTTAGCTTTAAAATATTGAAGCTTCGTTGAATGCAAATTGAAATATTTATACGTGTTTATCTATTTTGTTATACGCAGCGCATTATTATTCTACTATGTTCCTGTCGGTGAAGATTTATTTCTATTAGAGAACCTTATGTTTATATCTGAAAGATTTATAAATCTTATATAATCATTAAAAATACATAAAGAATTATTGAATTTAACAAAATGGACTCTTCAGACTTACAGATGCGTTTAATTGCACATTTAGCGTTAAAATTTTGCACTTTCTGCAGCAACTTAATTGTAGTTTGGGGTGTTGAAACTTGGCAGTTGCCCACGGTGCAGCAGAACTGCAACAGATTTACAGCAGATACTTACGTAAGCGATTTAGCATATCAGAATTGCAGCAGATATGCATGAGCAGAATTGCGCTCACATGAGCTCGCTATTTTCAGTGAAACATATTTTCGATGTAATTAGGGAAAGATTTAATTAAATTATTATTAATAAAATAATGCACATACAAAATCAATCTGGCCAAAAGTCTGCTGCGGCGGTAAGAGCCAAAAATACGAACGACTTAATTGTACTTCGACTATTATAAGTCTGTTACAATTCTGAAGCTAAGTCTCTTATGTAAGTACATCTGTCGCCATTCTGCTGCCATGGGCAAGTGCACAATTTCAACCTCTCAAGTGCAATTAAGCTGCTCCAAGTCTGTTGATAAGTATATGTTATAATTTTTTTGTCGTCAGAAATATCATAATCTGCTAAAGCACGTATGATCTGAAGCAATTTTATTACTTTTCAGGAAAATAGCAGCATTTATTTTTTGAAGGATTTGCATTAAAAGCTAGTATGAGAGGAATTATTGGATCCTTTCGCGGCAAAAGGATCGTATTCGCAGTGTAACCATTTCTTTATTTCTTAATATTTCCCATCGGTTAATAAGATTAGTTTTTTTTTTAAACTAAATGTCGTTTTATTCTTCTATAATAAGTGTACTTCATACGTCTTTTTCAACATACGAAAAATTTCGGATATTCCAAATACTGCGATATTACATAAATAATACCTTTTTTCCTTAGCTTTTCCGATGTACAGGCCGATGTTACAATCAGCGTCAATTTACACGATAGTCCACGTCTTTATAATATCCGCAGAAAAAGTAATAAATCATTGGTATTATCGCGCGACAATGACTTGTTTACCCCCTCGCATATACATTCGTAAAATCATCCGCGGAAGCTCACATACAGCTCGCAACGCATTCCGCATCTTCGCATATATAGACACACACACACAATAATACCAAAGCTCAACTAGACGCGTACGGACGTCGGCCTGATGGAATATAAATAAGATTTCATCGCGGGCTCCCCACACACTGCACTGCATATATACGGACTAGCCCTTTTCCGGCAAGTCGCCGACGCCGTCATTTCCTGCAATAACTCGCCCTCCTCGCCTACCTCGCAATCTCTCTCTCTCTCTCTCTCTCTATCACTCGTGCAGTGTATACGCGCGGCAGTAGCACTGCAGCCACGGCAAAGGCACGTAGGGAATCAAGTTAAATGCATTCCATCGTTGGGTTCGGCTAGCGCGAGGACGATCGTCATAGAGCTGCCGACGTGCATCTACTGTTATATACATATAGCGAATATAGCGAGTCTTTCGCTCAGCTGATGCAGCTGGCCTTATAGAACAGAGCTTGTCTGTGTGACCCTTGTGCAGACCCTTCCATGCGCGGTCACGCCTATTACGGGAAACTCTGCTGGGGGTCTATAGCTGCGGCTTGGCCAAACTCCGCACTATACTTTATATACGTAGACACACCGTTTGAAGCGCATGTATATAGGATGCAGCCTCGGCCTACAGCATTATAGGCATTTATATACCAAGTCGCAGGTCTGTGTTGACGCGGATCGCTATACAAGTACTCGACAACTATATTTGTGTAGAACGTCAACGAGTGTCAGCTTGTTGGAAATACCTTATATACGCAGTAGCTGTGATATATATATATATATATATATTGATCAGAGTGTAGTCACGCGAAAAAAGAAGATAGGGTGACTAATCGAGGGTTGGTTGTGTTCGTTTGGCCGTGGATGCAGGTGCCGTTTTGGTGGTCTATGCAGCAGCCACGTGTATACACGCCAGTTCGATACAGCAGTTGCCGAC
Organism: Megastigmus stigmatizans; assembly: GCA_900490015.1. Taxonomy (NCBI): domain Eukaryota; kingdom Metazoa; phylum Arthropoda; class Insecta; order Hymenoptera; family Megastigmidae; genus Megastigmus; species Megastigmus stigmatizans. The sequence continues at coordinate 8,512 of UELV01081427.1, forward strand.
TCGCGACGGCAGCGGCGGTGGCGGTGGCAGGGTAAATGCATTTTGCGCGGCAATCAGGCTCTCTCGGTCGGTTCGAGTCCTGCACAGCGACTAGGAAAGTGTACTGCACGGACCGAGAGCGCACACACACACATATGTATACAGACGCAAAGAGAGTGAGCTAGCTTCTAGAGAGAGAGAGAGAGAGAGAGAGAGAGAGAGAGAGGTAGAAGTGAGGTAAACTGGCAGTAGGTCGGCTGAAGGGCTCTCAGGGTCTGCGCGCGCGGCGCGGAGCCTTTGTTACTCCCTCTCTCTCTCTCTCTCTTCGCAGCCTCTGATTTACTTAGCCTATCGAGTGCCTCTTAGACCAGTCAGTCAAGAAGCGTATATATATGCCAACCCGCTACCTTTACTATACTTGCGCTTCGCTCTCGCCCGCTCTTACTCTATCTCGGTTATATAGCTCGCCGCGAAATTTCTCCACAATCCTCTCTCTCTCTCTCTCTCTCTATGTATGTGTGTGTGTGAGCATCTCTCGAGGAGGACATCACGGAAGGCGACGCGTGCGAGTATACCGGGCGCTTCTTGTTGTTGTTTCTTACCCTTCTCCCGCCTCCATCTCTCCGCCTCGTCCTTCTTCCGTAAATTCATTGACACGAGGGAGGGAAAAAGGTTTGTTATATACTTGCCTTTTGATGAAAGCTGCTTTTTCTCCACGATTCATGTATGTACTAGACGATGAGAGAGAGTGAGAGACGGGAGAGAATATTTCTTCTTTTTTTTTAGCCGCGCATTTCTATGCCTTTATGCAGAGACACTGTAATTGTATTGCCATTTGCCAATTAGAAGAAGTTTGTTCGCCAAGTGGAGAACGTTATACAATTCATTGTGCACTAAATGATTGTGTCTCTCCTCGGCTTCACAAAGTTTGAAATTAAAATAACTTTATGCTTAGTCTCAAGGAGCTAAATGGATTTTCGCGTGCAGCTCTATATGTTCATATAATAGGTATACTTTCACGAAATAAACTTATATATAACGCTCAATTAATGAGATCATTTAAATATTTTTTCTGCGAGAAAGATTCTAATGATTTTTTTGGAACACCTTGAGTACGTACAATATCAAACAAATGCCTATAACACCATATCCCACTATAAATTTAAGACAATGAAAGCATATAGCTACGGGTAAAATCCGTGCGTTATACACTGTTTTTATAGTGAAATTAGAATCACTGTTTTCTACATTACGACCTACCTAAATTTTCAAATTAAAATAAAATGGAGGATTAGAGGCAAAGGCCTTTCCTTAATTTCAGTATTATCGGTGGATCCCTCAGTGTAAGTGGTTCGTAGGCTTCCGCAACGTACAAAACTTACCCTTTGTTTTCGCGTGCCAGATTTCAATTCGCGATCGCGAGTTTTAATCGCGCGGAATCCGCGAAAACCCGCTTACGTCTCCGAACCCAGTACACAATAGACACGTGACAAGGAATAAGAACCATAATAGGGAAAGGGTAAAAGTTTGTTCTTCGGAAATATTCTCCTCTCTTTGTCTCTCTTTTGCGCCCCCGCAAGCTCCAAGTTTCATTTCTTCGCCGTATATACACTCGAGTCGCCAACTTTTATTAGCAGCATTTCGCATCCGCTCATAATGGAAGTCAGGTATTCTTTTTTCAATCGTCGCCGCAACCACTGAATAGTAGAGCGTTGCTTTATGGTGTACATACGCTTTATTGCTGAAAAACAATTTACAGTTTATTTAGCGTTTTTCTAACAGCCGGTTCACTAAAAAGCTAAATGTACTTTCAAAAAAATGAAATATCTATCCTTTTTAAAAGTTACATTCGTTAAAAGAAAATAAAAAAAAATAAAAAAAATTGCGGGAGACTAAAAATAAAATATTTTTTGAGATAATAATAATGATCAGTGCTGCGGTAATGGCGATCACTGAATATATTAACTTTCTGAAAGAAAAATAACTCATGATACTACACAAAACAAATATAAATGCACATTTTAATGGCATTACTATTTATTTTACACTGCAACCCAAAAATACAACAAGATTACGAGTAATTTTTTGCGTCGTTTTCACTTATTGAAGCTTCTACATTATTGTGAAACCAAAATCAAAGTTGTGGAATATTAAAAAAGCTATATTAAATAAACTATAAATATTTCTTGCTGAAATAAAGACGTTGCACCGTTTATATTTTTTAAAACATGGGTGATTATCGATACCCGTGACTACTATTACGCCGCTCTATCCTATTTATTAATTTAAATAAATCAAAATATATTGTGCATTTTATGTAGGTACATATTGGATGCAACCAAAGACTGTCATCGTCAATATACCACAATATTATTAAAAAGTCGAAAACACCGATATAATGTGTTGGTAACACATTGTCGCTATGTTTGGAGAAAACTTGCTGATTAAAAGCACCCTCACTGGAAGACACAGCAATAAAACTTTGAGTAAAGTTAAAAAGGGTCAACTTCCAAGCTGATGCTTCAGCAATCAAGGTACAAAAACTGAATGTTACTGTTCTTCAGGCTTGTAAAGGTATATTATTATATTTTATGTTTATTTTGATAAAATAGGTTTTTCGAACTTTTGTCTTTAATTAATTAACGAATTGACTTGAAACTTGAATTACTGATAAATTTTGTGAACGTAATATTTTTCTTCTCACACATAATTGCAAACTTTGGATTAAATTAAAATCAGTAGAAATTTGTTATTTTCATCTTTAGCTTCTGTATTACCTTATTATAAATGAAATAAATTATTTTAAATGAAATAGGCCTCCATCTACTGTTCGTACCTTGCCGAAGGCTAGCGGGAGCAGGAAAAAATATCTTGAAAAAATACTACGAATATTGCAGGGATGAACTTGAAACGATAAAATGCAAAATGGTATACAACCAGTTTTCGGTATTAAACATATTGTTTCGCGACGAATGAAGATATAGTGGCAGCAATTAATAAGTTATATACTTTTTCTCGATGCTGGAAACATTTCAAAATGAAATATGGAAATAAAAGCAACAAAAAGAACTAGAATTACATTTCCACGGACTGTAGCACTACACAAATGAGTACTATTCAATGCAGACTGATAATTAATGTCCATCATTAAAGACTCGGTGAGAAAATCAATAAGGTTCAATGGTGATGATCCATCTGAGTACAGAAAATCCACATTTGCGCCGTAATCTAGAATAAACTTGAATAGTGCCTCGTTCTCTTGTTCTGCTGCTATAATAAGTAAGCTGATATCACTATCCTCTCGATGAATGCTGTTACACCTTTATTATTTGCACAATTAATGTTGATCAGCATGTATCAACAGATAAATGAACTCATAACACGAGGTTCCTGTTACTTGTTCCTATATGGCCACATTATTTTGCTTACAGGCGGCTATAATGAGCAGCCATCTAGCGGTCATAAAGGTATTTGCGGCAGTTTCTATTAAATACTGTGAAAACGTATACATTACACATAAATTTACTTGTGTTAATTTAGATTTTAAATTAATATAAAGTTCATATTTCTTTATTATGTCACTGACTTACATTTTTTTATTATCGAAAATCTCTTTGTTAATGGGTTGCGATAACTGATTTCAATAAATGCTAAAGAGACTTTGAATAACAGAACCTGATACCTTTTAAATAGAACCCTAGAATTATTAAAAAAAAGGAAGTCTCTGAGATTTGGGAAATGTGGGTTCAGAAGTGATAATTGCAGGACTTTAATATTAGATTTAAAATTGGTTCTGTAATTGGTACAAATAAATATAATTTTTTATATAATAAGTTGTTGCAAATGAACATTACGAATTAGTAAAAATTAATACGTATTTTGTAGCAACATTAATGAAAATTAAAGCATTAAAGTATGAAATTTTTCATTACAATATATGTTTACTTTTATTTGTAGTATAAATAAATTGTCAAGATTAAATGAAATTTTAATATGGTGAAAATTTGCATCTATACATTTCAAGAATATAAAAGCACGATTTAAAATTGCTAATCATAAATTTATAATGATGCGCCAGTTGAAAAGAATTTAATGGCATGCATAACGCATGTCCCGACATACCCTTCTTTTTCTTCTTGTCATTCACACCAGTATAATATAATTTCCATATTAGCATTTTAACCCTTAACTGACACACGTCAAAATAATAACATAAATGACACATGGGGTATTTCAGACTTTTTTATTTATTAATATTTTGATTTGCAATTTTTTTTTTAAGTACCTTCAGGTCTCTACTAAAGGGTGTTTTAGTTCATAAGATCCAAAATTATTGTTTAGATATTGAAAAAAATCGAAATTTGTTTAAATACTGAAAATCTATCCCTTTTA